>PVJO010007432.1:0-81901 GCA_004026905.1 Hystrix cristata | reverse complement strand
AGAATTTCTACCAGGTTCTCACAGTTAATAATTGGGGAAAAATGTCTTTGTACTTCCAGTAGGAGAAGGAAAAATAACCATTTTGATATATGTTCTTATTAATAAACCCTGATGTATTAGTTACCTTTCTAGAGTCAATGGTTTGTAAGAAAGCAGATTTAATACAGGACATTTACACATTACAGCACTCACACACACAAGCCAAATGCAGGAAGAACGTCTCTCTATGCACTGGTGACCCAAACAATCTAATCAAGGGCTGGGGGCCATGACACTGTCTCATGTAAGTCCATGCCTGCACTAAAAGCCTGAAGAAATGTATCCTGGAGCCAGGGTATGACACTCACAGTGGAGATGAAGACCAGAGCTCCCCAAAGCAAACAGCAGCCATCCTTGATGACAGAAAGGCCCCGAGCTCTTTCTGTGACAAGAACAGCTGAGTTCCTTTCGGGAGAACTAGCCACAACAGAGCTTCTCCTGGGAAAAGCTGGCCCCTATCTTCCATTCCTGGTCCCTTTATGTTGTACCAGCAACAATCCTCAGGGGGATCCTGTACGCCCAGAACCACACCAACTCAGTTCATTTGAGTGCTCCTGCTCATGTGGACCACAGTAAGTCCACCACAATCCACCCCTGGTCAACTTGATAACCAGACACATTTCTTTAAACCATAGTCTCTGGTGGCTGATTTGTAAAGAGTTCACATATCTTGGTCTATTCAGATTTACATTAACAATTGTTGCACTCATTCCCACATCAGAAACAAATACTCAAAGGATTCTCAAAACTGATTACAAGCAGATACCCAAAAATTATAAATATACATACAAATATACCACAACTCTATTCTGTCTCTTGCTTGTTCTAAAATAATAGTTTACAAAGTACAACATGCCAATATAGTGCATCCACATTAAAAAATATGGCTTCAAATTTTAAAACTCTTTGGTTTCCATAAACTTTAACAAGAGAGTATGGCAACATTAAGGGATTCTCCAAAGCATCTCTGTACCCCAAATACATTCTTCCCTCCTGGTCAAAGGCCACAAGTCATTTTTTCTATTGTCCTGTTTCTTCTCCACAACCATATTCTCCTTTGTTCATCCTCGCAATCCACAGCTCTCCTCTGGCCAAACACTTCAAAGCACCCTGCTGGCTCTCTGCTCTTGATTTCCAACACAGATCCAGTCAAAAGCCCTCCAAAGTAACTATGCTGCTGTCCCAACACCAGACTGCACTGAAATTTTTCTGCCAGCCAGGCATTATCTCCAAACACAAGCAAAATGCAGACCAGCCTCTGCCAAAGTACACTTATTCCGCCTGGGATCCGGCAGTCCACACAGTCTTTCTCAACAGAGGCCTCCCAGGCCTCATCCTAACCAGAAGCATTTCCATCAGTTACTCTGGTTTTCCCGGCTCTGACCAGAGGCTCCCATATAATGTTTAGAAGACTCCAGGGCTGCCTCTTCGGCTGGTCTCTCGAAACCTTTCCAAGTTAAATCCAAAAGCTCTTAAGCCACATGGCCAGGCAACATCACAGCAATGACCCCGCTTCTCTGGTACTAATTTCTTGTATTAGTTACCTTTGTAGAGTCAATGATTTGTAAGAGAGCATATTTAATACAGGACATTAATACATTAAAACATTCACACACACAAGCCAAATGTAGGAAGAGTGCAGAATGTCTGTCTATGCACTGGAGGCCCAAAAGATCCCATCAAGGACTGGGCGCCCGTTGCAATGTCCCATGTAAGTCAACGTCTGCACTAAAAGGCTGAGGAAATTTATACTGGAGTCGGTACAACACTTACTGTGGCGATGAAGACCAGAGCTCCCCCGAAGCAAACAGCAGCCATCCCTGGTGACAGCAAGGCCCCGAGCTCCTTCTGTGACGAGAACAGTCGCATTTCCCTCAGGGTTTGGTTTGTTGTTGTGTTGGTTTTTTTTGTTTTTGTTTTTTTGAGTTTCCTTCAGGAGAACCAGAGGCAACAGAGCTTCTTCTGGGCAAACAGCCGGCCCCAATCTTCTGCTCCTGCTCTCCTCTAGTCTGTGTTGGCAACAATCCTCAGGTGGATCCTCTCTGCCCAGAACCATGATAAGGCAGTCCGGCTGGGCGTCCCTGAACAAGTTAACCACAATAATAAGTCTACCACACCTGACTTCAAAGGAAACAATTTTACCAGAGGCTAATCTATTGGAGTTTCTGCAGAGCTTAACTCTCTTGGGGGAAGGAAAATAGCTTTCTCTGCTCCTCTCCACTCACCTGGTCCCACTTAAAATGTGGAAAACATTGAGAAGCACGCATGAATTTCACTGCCCAAGAGCACGGGCTCACTAACATACTAAAACCTAATCAGAGAACTCAGAATGCTTCTCTCACCACACACCATGTCACCACATCACTAACTTTTCAGCAGATTTCCCGTTACCTAGTTCATCATGTTTGGCTTCCAAAAACTTTCAACACATACTTAAAAATGGAAAACACAGTTTGAAGAGACAGAGCAGACTCAGATATTGGAATTAGCAGTCCAGAACTTTAAAAAGACTACAATTAATATGCTAAGAAATCTAATAAAAAGTAGATAATATGTGAACACAGATTGATAATGTTAGATGACAGAAATTCTAAGAAAGAATAAAAAAGAAAGTCTATATTTGCAAACACTGTGGCAAAAATAAAGAATAGCTGTGACAGGTTCATTAGTAGACTAGATGGACCTGGCTCAGGAAAGTATACTTTAGCCAATAGAAAATTCTGAAATTAAAGCAAAGAGAAGAAGGACTAAAGAATTTTGAAGAGAAAAATCCAAGAACTGAGACAACAACAATAAGTGTATCAGAAGAAGAAAGAAACAGTCAAGGCAATAATAACTATGAATTACCCTAAATTAATCAAAAAACATGAAATCTCTTTCGCTCCTTTAACTTCCAATTTATTTGTGTTTGTGATATGACTGAGTCTCTCATAGGTAGCACATACTTGGATCATGTTTTTATCAGTTCCTCCAGTATCTGCTTTACTAAAGTTTAATCCAATTAACGTAAAGTGCTGACTGATAAGGAAAAATTTATTCTGTCATTTTTTTTATTTCTATACAACTTACAGGAATTCCTGCCCCTCGTTTTTATGCTACTCTCTTGTTTTTAGCTGATGTTTTTGGTAAAATATTTAAATTACTTTCTCACTTACCTTTGTGTATATTGTATAGATGTTTTGCTGGTGGTTACACTGGGAATTACATTTAACATTTTAAAGGTAAAACACTGTACTCTTAATTTATGCTAGTTTAACTTCAATAATATTAAAAAAATTGCTCCTTCTGTTTTTCCTCACCCTATTCGGTTGTTGACATTGCAATATCACATCAGTGTACATTGTGTGCCCTACAATATAAACGGTTCTATTAAGTGCATTAGGCTTTTAAACTACTTTGGATGTTCTTTTTTTTCAGTGCTGGGGATCGAACTCAGGGCCTTGTGCTTGCGAGGCAACTACTGCAACCAGAGAGCTAAATCTCAAGCCCTAGACTTTTAAACCATTTTGGAAAATGTGGTGTTACAAATGTTACAATAGTACTGCTTTTAGAATAATGGTTTTTAAATATATGTTAGTCTCTTTTTAAATACTTTATTTCATTTTTATCAACGTGTTAATTACACATTAATAAGGCTTAGTATGACATTTCAATACATGCATAATTCACTGATCAAATCCAACCTCCCTTTATCTACTGCTACACACTTCCCAACCTGTAATAATCACTATGTATTCAAATAGATGGTTTTAGCTTCCACATATGAGGGACAACATGTGGTGCTCGTTTTTCTGTGTCTGGCTTATTTCACTCAACATGGTGTGCTCTAGTTCCATCCATTTTCCCGCCAACAATGGAATTTCATCCATCTTTATGGCTGAATAATATTCTACTATAGACAAATACCACATTTTCGTTATCCATCCTTTCATCATCTTTGGGCAACAAGGTAGATTCCATATCTTAACTACAGTTAATAGTGTCACAATAAAAACTGGCATGCAGGTATCACTTCTATATGCTGATTTTGTTTCCTTTGAATTTATACGAAGTAGTAGCATAGCTAGATTATATGGTAGATCTACTCTTAGTTTTTTTGAGGGATCATGAGACTGTTCTCCATAATAGGTCTATGAATTTATTATCACAACAATAATATATAAGAGTTTTGTTTTCTCCACATCCTTATCAGCATCTCTTTTTCTTTTTAAGTGAAAGCCATTGTAGCTGTTGTGAGATTATATTTCATTGTAGTTTTGATTTGAATTTTCCTGATGGCTAATGATATTGAGCATTTTTGGTATATTATTAGCCACTTGTATTTCTTTTGAGAAATATCTATTCAGGTGATTTGATCATTCTTAAATTGGATTAGTTGGATTTTTGTTAAGGTTTTCAAGTTCCTTATATATTCTGGGCATTAATTCTCAGTCCGAAGAAGTTGGAAAATATTTGCTCCCATTCCATAGGTTGTCTTTTCATCTCATGACTATTTTATTTACTTTGCAAAAGCTTTTTAATATATCAGTTTTTGCTTCTGTTTCCCATGCTTTGAGGGTCCTTTCCAGAAAATTATTGTGTATACTAATGTCTTGATGTGTTCCTTCTAGGTTTTTTCTAATAGCTTCATATTTTCAGGTTTTACTTTTAAATCCCTGTTCCATTTTAAGTTGATTTTTATACATAGTGAGAGACAAGGGTCAAATTCTGCATATGTACGTGGAATTTTCCCAGCACTATTTACTAAAGAGACTGTCTTCCTTCAATGCATATGTTTGGCGTCTGTTGAAAATCAGTTGGGTGCAGATGTGTGGGTTTAGTCCTATGTTTTCTGTTCTGTTTCATTGGTTCATGTGTCTGTTTTTATGCCAGCACCATGCTCTCTTGGTTACCATGGTTTTGTTGTATATCTTGAAATCAAATATTCTAGTTTCATGGAGTTTTTTTTCTTCAAGATTTCTTGGGCTATTTGGAATCTTTTATGCATCCACATGAATTTCAGAATTATTTTTTCTAGTTCTGTGAAGAATGTCATTGGTATTTTGAAGGGTATTGCAATGAACTATAAGCAACTTAGGGTATTATGAACATTTAAACAGTTTTAACTCTTCTCATCTATAAATATGAAGCTTTTCCCATTGTTTCTATATTTTCTTTCTTCAATGTTTTTTAGCTTTCATTACAAAGGTTTTTCACCTTTTAGTTAACTTTATTCCTAGGTATTTTTGGAATGTTTGTGAAAATTATTGCTTTTATTATTTCTTTCTCACAAATTTTATTATTGGTGTATACAAATGCTATGGATTTTTGTATGTTGATTTTATATCCTGCAAATTTATTAAATTTGTTCATCAGTTTAAAGTCTTTTGGTAGAAAAAATTTATATTTTTCTATATATAAATGCTATCATGTATAAACAGAGATAATCTGGCTTCCTCCCTTCCTATTTCTATGCCTTTTCTTTCTCTTCCCTGATTGCTTTGGCTAAAACTTCTAGTGTTATATTGAATAAGAATACTGAGAGTGGACATCCTTGTCTCGGCAGCTGTTTTCAGCTTTTCTGCATTCAGTGTAATGTTCCTGGTGAAAGTGTCATATGTAGCCATTACTATATTGAGGTATGATCCTTCTGTATCTTTTTTTAGGATTTTTATCACAAAGAGATATTGAGTTTTATCAATGTTGTATGCATCTACTGAGATGTTTATATGATTTTTATCTTTCATTCTGTCAATGTGAAATACTACATTTAATGAACTTTTATCTTGAAACATATTTGTATCCCTGGAATAAACACCACTCGATTATAGTGACTGATCTTTTTGACACGTTGCTGAATTAGATTTGCCAGTACAGTATCTTGTTAAGAATTTTTGCATCTTGTTTAACAGGAGGGATATTGGTCTACACTTTTTTTTGTTGTTGTGCCTTTGTCTGATTTTGGTGTCAAGGTAATGCTGGGAATGAGTTTGGAAGAATTTCCCACTTGCAATCTTTTGAATAGTTTGAGAAGATTTGACAGTAGTTCCTGTTTAATAATTTGATAGACTTCAACAATAAAGTCATCCAGTCCCGATCTTTTCTTTGTTGGGATAGTTTTTATTACTAATTCAGTCTCACTGCTCTTCATCAATCTCTGGGTTTTATACATCTTCATGGTTCAATTTTGGTAAGTTAGACTGTGTATGCCCAGAATTTATGTATTACTTCTTGGCTTTCCAATTTGTTGGCATGTATTTGTTTGTAATAGTCTCTAATGAGCCTTTGTATTTCTGTGGTATCAATTGCATTTTGTCATCTCTCATTTTATTTATCTGAGTCTTTTCTCTTTTTTTAGTCCAGCTAAATGTTAGTTGATTTGACTTGTCTTTTAAAAAAATTGTTTCTTTTTTTGTTTTTAAATGTGGAAAATAAAAAGTAAAGTTACGAACCCTTGTTAAAATAATATTAGATTTTACAATTGTCCTTGTATTTATTTTTATTGAGGTTTTTTTGGGGGGTCTAAGGATCAAACTCGGGGTCTTGCACTTGCTTGGCAAGCGCTCTACCACTTCAGCTAAATCCCCAGCCCCTGAGATCTTTATTTTTTAATGTGGCTTCAAGTTATTGTCCAGTGTCCTTTGAACATTTCTTGCAGGACAGATCTAGTGTTAATCAACTCTCTACTTTTGATATCTGGGAGTTCTTAATTTCTCCCTCTTTTGCAATTTCTCCATCATGTTTTAAATTTCAGAACAGTTTTTGCTGGATATATAATCATTGTGATCACTGTTTTTATTTTTTTCTCTGCACTTTCAGTGTATCACTGTGTTGACTCTGGTTTCCAAAGTTTCTATTGAGAAATCTACTAATAATCTCATTGAAGAAATAATGGATGTGATCATTGCCTTTGTCACTCTGGAAATCTTCTTTAGCTTTAGCTTTTGAAAGTTTGGTTATTGTATGTCTCAGTGTAGATATTAGAGGTCATAGAGCTTCTGGAACATTTGAGTACCTGTCTTTCATTAAATTTTGTAAGTTTTCAGCCATAATTGTTTAAGATATTTTTTTCTTCATCTTTCACCTCATGTTCTTTTTCTGGAAATACCACAATACATATGTTGATCTGCTTGGTGATATCCACAGGTCCCTAAAACACTGTTTACTTTTCCTCAATATTTATCCTTTCTATTCCTCCAACTTGATAGTTTCCATCATTTTATTATAAAGTTTTCTGATTCTTTTATCTACCCACTCAAATAGGCCTTTCAGTCTTTCTAATAATTTTTTCATTTCCGTTCCAGAATTTCTGTTTAAGTTATTTTAAGATTTTTTGTTTATTTATATTTCCATTTTGTTCATATGTTGTTTCCTTAAGATTTTTAAAGTCTTCCTTTACTTTTTTGAACAGAATAGAACAGTTGTTTTAAATTCTTTGTCTGGTACATCAAATATCAGATCTTTGCTAGGGATGGTCTCTGACTTACTTTTTTCCATCAAATGGGCCCCATGTTCCTATTTTTCATATACCCTATAATTTCTTTGTTAGAAACTAAATATTTAAATATAATAAAATGGTAACTCTAAAAATTATATTTCCTCCTTCTCCAGGATTTGCTTGTTTTAAAATTGTCTTTGCTTAATTTCTTTTTGGTTGTTGGCTTTTTGAAGGCTAGCATTGTGATGAGAATCACCCTGAAGTATAAACTTATAAATGTTTATTTGTACATGTTTGCTGTACATAATGATTGAATCCATTGTGGTGGTTGGTACATGCACATATCACATCTTACTTACTTTTACTCCTGAAGTATAAACTTAGTATCTCCTTGGGTCTTTTCTGAGTCTGTTCCTTTCTTATGGCATATCCTGATCCACACATTAAGTGATTTTTGAATGTCCCAGGGTTGACTGGTTCCCAAAAAATGAAGAGATAAAATATCTTTAAATCCTTTGGAAGTCACTTTAGCTAAAGAGGGAGTAGCTTGCAACCATGGGGAAAGTACAACAATGACTAATTACCTCTTTGCAGCGCTGGGATCACAGCTAGTAATGAATGATCAGAGTGCAGACACTCAATATTTAGAGGATAGTGTCCCTTTTGCCCTTACCCCCTGAATCCCATAAATTGTGTGCCTGTTGGAAATAAGACACCAGACTCAAATTGTTGGTCATGGAAAGAATGTACTCAGACACAAGGCAAAAGGTCTGGACATGGCAAAGTTTAAAGTTTACTTCTGCAGAAGGGCACAAGCATGAGGTAGCAGGCACACAAGACAAAGGAGGGTTGCCCCTTTTATCCCTAACACAGGAGGAGCAGCTGATCTTTGAAGTCGTTGACTGAACTCAAAGGCTTCTAGTCTATCTCAGCTGACTAACTTGAGTGGTGTAAGGCAGGGTGCATTGCTGATAAGTTAGAGAGAGGGGATGTGGTGTTTGGAACAGAAAGTCCTTGCTACTTGTCTTGGAAACTGGCTGTGTTCTGGGAAAAAGTACATAGTCACCATTTCTTGGAGCTCATCATATTAACAGACGGCGGGTGGGTAGTGAATAGATGACCAGGTCATTTAAATCCAAAATAGGGTTGATTTGGCCTTGTTCTTTGACAGAAAAGACAAGGCCTGTTTCTTACATGCCTACTGAAGATGGGGAATGGAAAGCTACTATGTCTAAAAGCTACATTTGACTATAATTAACTACGATTTACTATCCAAGCCATCCTCTGGAAATTGTAAGACTTCAATGAACTCCAAAACCAGACAGATTCTGTTAGTACAATTTGGTTAATCTAGTAGATTTATTTTTTAATCCCCCCCCATTTCTAGATCCCTTTCCCATTTGCAAAAGATCTATCGCCCTGTTTTCCATTGTCTTTTTTAAAAATTATATGTTGAGTTTCTCATATAAAAGAAGTTATATGGTCTTTAAATTTGTGTGTCTGATATATTTCAAACATTACGATCTCAAGGTACACCCATTTTCCTACAAATGACTCAAGTTTATCTTTCTTTATGGCAGAGTAGTACTTCATTATATAAAAATACCACACTTTATCCATTCATCTGTTGATGGACATGTAGGCAGCTTCCAAGATTTAGCTATTATGAATTTTGCCACTATAAATATGGGTAGGTGTGTAGTACTGTAGTATGACATCTTTAACTCATTTGGGAAGATAGCCAGAAGGGAAATAGCTAGGTTGAGTAGAATTTCTAGTTTTAGTTTATGAAGAATTTCCATACTGATTTTCATAGTGGTTGTACTAGTTTACACTTCTACCAGCAAGGTAGAAGCCCAACCCTCCACCCCAGCAGTCTCACCAGCATTTGTTATCATCTGAGTTAAATTAAAGGTTTCCTAGGTGGCCCAGCTGTCATTACCATGGATTGCTTAATTACCTGCCTGTGAACAAGGAGTCTTCTCCAACCAGATGGATCTCTGTGCATGTCTACTGACTGCAAGCAGCATCCAGGGCATGGCTAATAATAGACCTTTATTCTTTAACTTTGTCCTGAAGATCCACCCACCTCAGTTAGTTGCAGGGGGAAGGGCGGTTTGAAGTATAATTGGCCCAGCACCAGGTTCTCCAGGAACTTCCTCCTGGTGTCTCTCTCTCCCGAATCTTTTCCTCCCAGGGCAAACACCTCAGTTTCCTCTGTGTTTTCCCTGCACTAGTTTTCTACCTACTGTGATGTCGCTCCTCTCACAGTCCTTTTTCAGTCACCTTCCTCAGAGTATCACTCTGTAATCTGCTAATTTGGTGAAGCCCTTGGGCTCACTACCTCAGTAGTCTCCAGCAGTGGGTGTGGCAGTACACAGGCTCTCATAAGCACAACACTCCTGATGTAGCAGGGAGGAACACAGCATCATTATTTCTGAATTGGTCTGGCCTCTTTTTACCAAAGGGTCCCACTCCACCCAGATGCTGCTAGCTGCTGCAGCCCCAGGCTGTAGTTTTCTCAGTACTCAAATTCAGGTTCCTAATCTGAGTGGTGTTCTCGTTTTCAAATTCTCCAGTTCCAGCTAGCCTGCGTTTACATACCAATTTGCAGTTTTCAGTTTCTCTGAAGCCCTCCTTTGCTAATATCTCATTCACTGTGTTCCTCTTCCCAGTGGAAGGTAGAGTGACTGGGAGCCTGTACTGTGGCCAGGCCACTGCTGAGATGCTGGCTCCATTCTTCAAGGCGCTGGATCCTCTCCCAGAATCCGATTGTGGGTTAAGTGGGGAGAATGGTTGCTGGTGCATTCGACTCCAATATCTTTCCAGAATCCCCAAGTAAATGCGTTTTACAAAGAAGAATGAAATAGCATTGATCTTTCTAAAAAAGTGAAATACTGATCTAAGCCAAAGAAGGTGTAATCAGAGCTGGACATTTAGAGCAGCCAAGTCTGATGGGCAGAACTTGGTGTGTTCTTCCAAGCCATGTTCAGCAAAGGGGTGTTGCTGGCTGCAGACTTATTTTGGTGTTCTGTCCTCTTCCACAGAGAAGCTCTTGGTGGCTGTCCCCACGGGGCACTTGGTGGCTAAAGTAGGAGGCCAGGCTGAGCTCAGCTGCCAGCTGTTCCCACCACAGAGTGCGGCGCACATGGAGGTGGGCTGGTTCAGGCACAACCATTCCCAGCCTGTTTACTTATACAGAGGTGGCCACGAAGTAAATGCAGAAGCTGCTCCCGAGTACATGAATCGCACAGAATTTGTAAAAGAGGCCATCGGAGAGGGCAAAGTGACCCTCAGAATTCATAACATCAGCATTTCCGATGATGGGTCGTACCGGTGTTCATTTGCAGACCGCGACTTCAGTGGCATGGCCGGCATGAACCTAAGTGTGGCAGGTAATGTGCTTGTGCAACGTTCTGCACCAATAAGCTGTGACCCAAGAAGCTGAAATGTGTAGACGTTATTTCAGTATTTCTCATTTCTTCTCTTTCATATTTGTATTTTTAACAAAGATTACAAGGAGGAAAAAATTCCTACTGAAAAATACACTGTGCCATCAATAAACATCGCCGAGTGACCAGTTAGCCCAACTTGTAAATGAAATGTGAATTTAATGCACAAAATTTAGATTGCAGAACACACAGTTGGGACTCGGTTCAATTTACTAATCCAGTCTCTGCCCACTAACTGTCTTCATCTGTCTTTCTCATTGCTCAGCGCTTGGCTTGGAGACACGGATTCGAGTTTCAGCTCATCAAATTAGTGGACTCATTGTGGAGTGTGATTCAGAAGGGCGGTTTCCACAGCCCCACGTGGAGTGGCGAGACAGCAAAGGAGAGCTGATCCCACATTCATCAAAATCATTCTCACAGGATGGAGCCGGATTATTCCACATGAAGAGCACTCTTGTCCTCCAAGTCTGGTCCAATGGTGATATTGTGTGCTATATTTGCAACCCTGTAACAAGTGAAGAGAAACACACAAGTATCTTCCTAGCAAGTGAGTGCTTGGTTCATCAGGGTTTGGTTGTCAGTCTGGAAACCTAAAGAGAAAATGAATGATATGATGTTGAAGAGCTTACTACATTGCTAAGCACTCTTTGGATGTGACTCTTTATCACTGTTTTGGGTGTTAGTTATAACAGATATTGTGAGGCGCTAAGAAGAGGGCTTTAAATGAAAAATATTACCATCAGAACAATAACTATTCATAATTGATCATATATTACATATTTAGATGCATTTAATATTTGTTGTCTCCTAAACCATCATAATATTTATGTGTAAGTTTAACAGAATTCTACCTCAGTAACTCAAAGGAAGTGATTGGGCTTTCTGAACTTTAGTCTTCTCATCTTAGAAATGAATACAATCATATTTTGGGTTTTGTGAATATTAAATGATAAGAGGAAACCCCCTTATTTATTGTCATGTGATGTTCAACACCAGCACTATCACTTAAAACCTTCTGACAATTCTACACAGAGGAATCATTATGGCCATTGGTAGGTTAACAGATGTTAAGAGAAGCTGGTAAAAGCAGTAAGTAAAATGTGGAACTAAAGTACAGGTTTACTCATATCTTGTCTATTGCCCACTCCTTGGAGGCATGTTGAGTGGATGTCAAAAGCCAATCGGGAAAAGGCCGCGTCCTGTATGCATCAAAAGTACCCTTAACTAACAACTCTATAGAAAAACATCAAGGTGGATTATAGGAGCTGGATTGTGGGCGGGGCACGTGTGCCTTCAGATATCATCTCAGGGGATCTTTTTCTAGACAATTTGGGGACACTTTTTCTCTTAAAACTCTTTCTAGTACTCTTACAGGATTGAGAAGTAGACTGAAAAAAAAATTATTGACATAACCAGATAGGACTCTAAAACATGATATCTGTTATAGTAAAAAAGATGTTAAAAGTGGGTAAGATCTGTAAATAATTTAAAGGTAGCACTAATGGGATTTATAAATTGAACCATGGCAAAAGCTAAATAAGGGGAAAAAGAATGGGTCCAAGACTACATAACTAAGTCCTAAAAATGTATTTTCCTCTACCGAGACAGGAAAATTTGTGGACTGAGCAAATCTGAGAAATAAGACTTAAAGTAAAAATGTTGACTGCAAGTTAGATTTAAGAGTTGGCAAGGTCTGTAGAAGAGATCAGGCACAATTTGAATATCTTTATCCTAAAAAAAGAATATTCAAAACAAAGAAACTGGACGAAATCACAAAAAATAGTAAGAAGAGACCCAGTGTTTCCTTTTATGATCAGGAAACATTTGTATTGAAATCATCAGAAAGTGGCTTCTTGTCAGGGGACCACAGTCTTGCTGTAGATTTATCCCCCAAATAAGCTTACTGTTGATACTTGCTGTTTTCTTGCCAGTGAACCAGGCCCAGCTATGATCCAAACACAGAAGTAAGGAACTGCAGGACCGGAGGAGAATGCTGCTTTATTAGCAGCAAATTCCTAATCCAGTGAGGTTCCTTGTTGTGAATATGTTTGTTTCAAGCTGCCCTCTCCTTTCTTTCAGATGGCCTGCTTAAGAAAAGCATTAGGATGGGACTTTTGTATTTATTTCTGGGTTTATTACTCCTTCCACTACTGGTGTGTACTGGCTGTTTGTGTTGGAAGAAACAAGGTAACTGATGCAACGAGAGGGGAATCACTAAGGCTATTTCTCTTAACTTGATGGTTAAGTCACATGCATGTTTAAGCGAAGCTGAATGACATTTGTGTCCCAGTGCCGTACCTGGGAGAGAAAGGCTTATGGCTACCTATGTTAGAAATGTTAGAAATGCCTCTCAGTTATGAGCTTCCTAAGACAAGGCTGTTTTTAGAGATGAGGTCACTATAGTAGTCTCCCAGGCTTTTCTGATCCACAGTACTTGTACACACCTAAAAGAGTATACAGTGAAATCATAACATTAAAATAGCAAAAATTGAACACTGAAAGTGTAGAGTGTATTCGGCTCTTAAGAAACAGTCTATCTTTTTTTCCAAAGGAAGAAGTGACGGTTCTGTTGTTTTTCACATACACACTGTTTAGGAGACTTGCTTTACTTAGAGCGAGAAGCTATATCAGGGACAAAGTCAACCTAAAGAAACAACAAAAACCAGCAAGAAAGAGAGCAGAGCTCTGCACAGCCAGACACTGTGGACCCTACACTATGCCGGATGGGCTGAATTCATCAATTCATGACTGCTCTGACATGGAAAACTGTAGGCATCCTAAGGAGCTGGACCTGACATCACCAGGGCAGGTGAGAGCCAACCAGTCCACGGGCCGGAGACAAACCAGAGACACAAATCAAAAGGCATTGCTTCTTCTCACTAAACCAATCCGTGTAAAAGATCAAGGTCAGAGTAGAAATAGAGTGATGTGAAATGTCATTTTTTTAATAAAAGAACTATAACACAAAATAGTCCAATTCCACATGTGAACAACAACAACAAAAATATTGTTTTGTTCCCGGTTGCATCCACTGTGTCCTGTGAGGGTGGCGTGACTCCTGCCCTGAATTTGGAAGATCCCAGCCCTGAAAGATCCAGGTGTGCCAGGGGTGACTCAACTAGCCTCATGTGTGAGGATGTTGCTGTATAGTTTATTTTACTTTATTTTATTCTGGCCAACATAGTACTGGCTAGTCCAAAGAAGACAAAGTAATTATTGCAAGTCATACCCTGTGGAGAACTAATGAACCCTCTAAGAAAGAAACCAGGAAAAAAATTCCACTCATGATCACTTCAAAAAGGAAAAAAGAAAAGAAAAAATATGAATAAACAACCAAAGGATGCGAAAGACCTCTACAATGAAAATTACAGAACACTAAAGATAAAAAGGTGTTAGAAAGACCTCCCTTGTTCCTGGACAGGTAGAACTAACATTAAAATGGATGTATGATCAAAAGTCATCCACAGGTTTGAGGCAACCCCCAAGGACCCTGAGATTTTAGCTCTAGGTAAAAGCTGATCCACAGGACAGCAGCCCAGCGGGGGCTCTGTGCCGGGCCATCTCTGTGACCAGGTGTGAGGTGTTGAATAGGAAGAGCTCACCCAGCTGCTAGTTTGGGACTCTTTTTTTCCCACAAGTCTCTTGGTGGTCGCGTCCACACTCAGGATGATGCTGATACTCCCAACTTCTGTCCTTATCCTCTGCAGCTCCGCCTCCTCCACTTAAGCATCGTCTACAAGACTGTTGCCGTTTCCCGGCTTAGACCAAGACCAGTTTCGCCGGCTTTGACCGGGTGAGGTCGTAAGTTACGGTTACGCACTGGAAGCCCCGGGATCACCTTCTGATTTGCAATACGAAGTTGCCTTGACCTTTCAAAATTAAGTCCAACAGGAAGGCCGACTCCTCTCCTACAAAAGCGAACCCGAGAGGGAAGGAAATAAAGGCGAAGAAAGGTGGGAGACCCCACACACCCTCAGCAAGCAGCCCTCAGGAAGAACACCTCTTGCCTTTCAGAGAGACTCAGAGTTAGGGCTGATTTGCAGCACAGAAAGCTTTGGCTTTATTGTGAAAATTTTAATATCATCATAATGTTATTTATAGAAATGTAGTTGTTTTGGTATTTAATGTTTTTCTAGAGAAAGGAAAAAACCCTGTAGTTTCCAAGTAGAAAGAAATGGCTCAAAATGACATATTTAGGTAATTTAAAAACCCTTTTTACGCAAAGACCAAATATGAGAAATCTGCTCCTCTAAGTACTGTGTTAGCCTACAGTATGAAACGGTCACAATGTTACTGCAGATAGTGCATATTAAAAGGATGAAGTGTCTGCACACTAGCTGGGTTTACAACGCAGCCCTTTAGAAATAAAAGTGAGACATCCCGTGATCACACTGAACGACGTATGACTGCAGCAAAGTCTGCTTCAGACTGAAGCCCGCCAAGGATCGGAGCGCCCGCAAGCAGCAGGGCACCCTCGAAGCGCCTTACAGAGACCCTGAATGTTTACTTTTGTCTTCTTACTCGGAAGGTCCGCAATTCGGAAATAATTGGGATTGTATGTCCTGCACGTGGATTCAGATCTGCCAGTCACAGCTAAGGTGGTGCTGTGCAGGACGCCACCCAGGTGGGGAGACTGGAGCCTGGCTCGGCCCCAGCGAGCAGGTGTCTTTCGCAGCCCGCATCCTTTGTGTGCTGCGGGGTTCGCAGAGTTCAGATCCAAGGCAGCTCTTTTCTTTCAGGCAGCTCGGTCTCGTCACAGCTACCCAGCCCAGGCCCAAATCCTCAGGATCGCTGCAACCCGACAAGGATTCCCAGCACCTCTTTCCAGCCTCCCCAGCCAAGTTAATTTGGGGCTAGATCAGGTGGCAAGAAGCAGGGAAGGAAACTTTTAGTCCTGTTTGATCTGCAAATCCAGTCTCATTAGGACTTGCCACCACTCAAACAAACCTTGCAGCCTGAACCCTACAGAGGCTGAGCGGGAATGGGGCAAAGACTCCTCCCTTTTCCAATAGTTGTCCTTAGGCTGTGACACCCCACACGTCTGCTTTGTCAATTCTAACTCTCTCTTTTGTAGGGCATACATCTATATGTCTGCTTCGATGTCTTCATTCGCGCCAATGTCTTCATTTGTACCACTTAATACCTGACCTATTTCTGTGTGTCCTACTCTGTTTTGGAATACTCTTTATGGTGTGTCTGCCATCCGGAGAGAGAGGTAAATGGGGTTTTAATTACTGTAACTTGATAATATATTTTGACATTAGGAAGTATAGTGCTTCCAGCTTGGTCATTTGGTTATTTGGGACTGCTTGTAGTTCCACCTAAATACCATGATTTTTTTCTAGTTTGACAAAAAATATCATTGAGATTTCGACAGAGATTACCTTGACTCTGTAGATCATTTTGGGTAGTATGGACATTTTGATGATATTAATTTTTCCAACCCATAAACCTCACTTATTTACTTATGTCTATTTTAAAATTTTTATTTTAGTGGTACATTTTAGATATACATAGTGATAACATTCATTGTAGGGAATTTGCACCTGTACATGGTATATCTTGCTGCTATTTTTCTGTTCCCCTCCCCTCCCTTCACCCCTCCTCCTTCACTATTTACAAAAGATTTGTTTCCATTTTTTTTCCGTCTATTCTTTTTTTTTTTTCTTGTCCCTCCATTCCTAATTTCTTTCATCAGGATCTCGCAATTTTTAGTGTACATATCTTTTATCTCTTTGGTTAAATTTATTCCTAGTATTTTTTTCTTTCTGATGTTATACATGGGATTGGCCTCTTCATTTCCTTTTAACTTGTTCCTTCTGAGTTAATTTATTCTTAGTAAGTAAAAGTGTGACTGATTCTTATATAGTGATTTTGTATCACACAACTTTTCTGAATTTATTTATTTGTGTGTATAACCCACATATAAGATCTTGTCATCTGTGAACAAAGATAATTTTACATTTTCTTTTCAAGTCTCAAAACCTTTCATTTCTTTTTGTTGCCAATTTCCCTAACACTAGGTTGAATGGAGGTTATAAAAGTACTTTGAAATCGTCTTTGAAATTACTGTCTTCCAACCGTCTGTTGAAAAGAAGTGATGAAAGTGGGCATCCTTGCCTTGTTTCAGACCTTAGAGAAAAAACGTTCAGTTTTTCACCATTGAGTATGATGTTAGCTGCAGGCTTTTCATATATGGCGATTGTATATTTTGTCTACACCTCATTGAGGGTTTTTATTATAAAGTGTGCTGAATTTTGTCAATTCCATTTTGTGTACATAATAAAATGCCAGGGTATGACACTCACCATGGAGGTGAAGAGCAGAGCTCACCCAAAGCGAACCGCAGCCATCCCTGGTGACAGCAAGGCCCCGAGCTCCTTCTGCAAGAACACTGAGTTCCCTTTGGGGGAACCAGCCACAACAGAGCTTCTCCTGGGAAACAGCCAGGAACTATCTTCTGTTCCTGTTCTTCTCTATGCTGCGTCAGTAACAATCCTCAGGTGGATCCTCTATGCCCAGAACCACAACGCAGTCCAGCTGGGTGCTCCTGCTCAAGCTGACCTCAATAAGTCCACCACACTGCCCCTTATGTTTTGCTTGGAAAGAATGTTAAATGTTTATGATTAGATACTGAAACACCTTATTTGATACATTATCTAATATTGTCCAACTATGTCAGCATTCTTTTGATTATTATTTGGTTACTATTTTCCTATTCTCTTGTAATAAACCTTCTATAGTCCCAATTCTTAGGTAAGTGACACATAAATAAAATATCGGATTTTTTCTTAAAATTCACCTGAAGATTTAACTAGTTATTAGTTCATTCAAACTTAAGTGTGTTTACAGCGCTAGTTAGATTTGTTTCCACTGTCCTACTTTGTATTTTATTTTCTCACTCTTTCTATATTTCATTGTTCCCTTCATGTTATGTTGGTATATACTGAACTTTTCTTGATACACATTTTCTTCCATTTGTTCAAATCTTTTCATCCTATCTCTTCTGTGTTAGCTATCCTTTAGACATTTGATAATTTAAAATTAAAAGCTATAAAATTTAACAGCTCATTAAAGTTCTCAGTAATAAAAAGATTTGTGAACACTTGAACTTTGTCCACACTCTAATAATTTTTACAATATCCTTCTTCTTGATATTACTTTCTATATGAGAAGTTCAACCACCTTTAAAAAAGTTATTAGAGATTTATTTCTTTAATTCATTGTCTTTATTTCTTTAATTAAATACTGCAGATACACTTTGCAGACACGTAAAGGTCATCAATCTAAAGAATTTAAAAATACTTCAGGATAGTAATGCATAATATAAATTAAATTCCAATTTATCTTCTATATCAAGGTTGTACTTGTCATTTTCATCTATTGTCTAGTTCAGACATCCATGGTACTTACTAGATTTATTTTATAATATTGTCGTGTAGCTATATCTGTTTTAAACTCATTTTATGGCATTTTCTCAACATTCTCTTGCATTCGCAAGTAGCAATTTATGTCATTCTATTTTCACTTTTGGCTACTGTGTGTGATGTTGCTAAGAAAATTATTCTGTGACTCTTTGTATACTTTTTCAAAAGAGATTCTGTAAGACGTAAATGTTCTGAATCAAAGGCTATTTGAGTTTTGAGCTTTACTTCCAGCTCTAATTTCCTACAGTACATCTATAAGACTGTTAGACTTCACCTCTTACTTTAGGAGATTTAACTCTCTCCATATACACTCCTAACCAACTTATTAGCATACGATTAGCACTCTGTTTTAAGTATCTGCATAACGCCCAAGAGATACCTGCATGTCTATGCTTCATTGTAGCATTATTCACAATAGCCAAGATGCAGAATCTGGTTAAGATTCATCAACAGATGAATAGATAAAGAAAATGTATATACACAGCAAAGGAGTTTTTAATCATGCAAACGAGTGAAATCTTGTCATATGCAGAAAATGGATGTAACTGGAGGACATTATGTTAAGCAAAGTAAAACAGACACAGAAAGACAAGTAATGCATGTTGTTTCTCATATGTGGAAGCTTTAAAAAATCAATCTGAATGTAGAATAGTAATTACACCAGTTGGGAAGAGTGTGTGTGTGCAGCTGGATAACATCAGCGCCTGCTCTCTGCATGTACGTAAATATCACACTGAACCCCATTAATATGTACAGTTAATACATAGTAATAAAATAACTTAAAGTAAATAAATATTGATGCTATTACTATTTCAATAAATGATACCGGAGTTGGGAAAGGTCTCTGCTTAGATTTCATTTCTTAATTTTTTAATTTGTATTAATACATGTTTGCAATACATCATAATTACATTCATTGTGGAGAGTTGGTACATGTACATAACACATTTAATTCTTTTTATATCCTCTTCTTCTCTTCTCCCTCCAACTCTTGGTCCCCTTCCCATTTGCAAAGATTTCACTCATTTATTTCTGAAATGCAACTCGTATGATTTTTAAATATACTCTCCCTGAATGTTTCATTTTATTTTTTTTCTCTACTATTACTATTGCTACTACTGCTGTTGCTGCTGCTATGGCTGCTGGTGTGTGTGTGTGTGTGTGTGTGTGTGTGTGTGTGTGTGTGTATGTGACAGAGAGAGAGAGAGGCAGAGAGAGAGAGAGAGGCAGAGAGAGAGATTAGTTATGAGGGTAGGGTGAATTTTTCATACTGAAAAATATGCTTTCCTTACTACTTTCATAGTTTTTAATGTTTTCATTCAAAATACAATGCCTACTCACTGTAACAAGGTATATAACACATTAACGAAAATACTTTCTCCTTTTCTTGCCAGTTTCATTTCCATGGAGAAGTGAAACTTACAGTTTGGTTACTGTCCTCCCCCCTTTTAATCCTGGTCTCTATACATATCTATCAGAATATATAATGTGTAGTATTTTCTTTCTATATAAATATTTTATTACATAATAAGATGTATTTCATTTTGTTTGATGGCCATAAGTTATATGTGTTCAACTATGTGTGTGATCCCAAACAATATGAAAACTAATACACATCCCAAACTCAATGAAGACTATTTAAGTAGAAGATCTCTGAAATGTAACCAAGCTCAATGCTTTTCCTGCATCTGAAATTATCCAAGAGAGGGACTCATACAGCAATACAAAGAAGTCTCAGAGGACTTTAAGGCAGAAAAAGGACATGTCAGAACACTCATACTATCCACCATACACAATCATCAGTACAGAATGACATAGAAATTAAATTGTCATGGTTCCACTGACCATGAGCATAAATAGGCATGTTGGCATACTTTCCACCCAATAAGAATTTATCAGGAATTGGAATCTGAAAGAAAATGTATATATAACAATTAGGAGGAGATCCAACACGGTTGAGTAGAGGAATCATGTTGGAGAGACTCAGAGATCAACTAAAAACACAAGTAACTGGAACCAGAGAAATGACATACACCTCGATGCAGAAAATCAATTTGAAAAAAAAGGTATTGTCTATCAAATAAAGCATCTGGACAGGAGTTAAAAAGAGAGGAAACATCCACTCCTCTGGTCCACAGGGCCCTCCCACCCCACCACCTTTGCCCACCTCAGGCAATTGCTGAGTCCTACCAGCTGCTTGTGCCTGGAGTCACCGATGCTGGGCTCCAGGTATGCCCCTCCCCGCTGGGAGTCTCCCTGCCAACCGAGACCACCATTGAGCACACAGAGCCAACACTAGTTCAGTTTGAGTCTGTGCTTGGCGCTTTGAGATTGCTCGAGTTCCCACCCAGTGCTCACTGCCCCACCACCATCCCTAGACCCGCCTGAAAGTCTGTCTCATATTCAGCACCAATCCCGAGCAGCTCCAAGGGTAGTAGCCCCAGTCCCATGTGAGTCTCTGATGGATGCACCTGGCCTGCCAGAGCCCCAGCTCAGTGCCATGTGCCCGCCTCCACCCCGGATAACTTTCAGACTCCATCATGCGCCTGGCCAAAGTCCCGGGCGGAGTCTCTGCACAGCACATCAGGCCAGTCTTCCGCCTGGCTCTCAGTACTGGTTAAAGGTCTGCTTGATTTGCCTGGTGCCCCAGCCCCAGGTAAGAGTCCACCCAGTACCCAGTGAACTCCTGGGCCCTCAGGAATCTCCCCACATCAGTCCCAGGCACACATGGGTCTCCACTGAGTGACCTGGACCGGCAGGAGCCTCCATCTGTTGTTTTGAGCTGGTCTCATGGAAACTGGTATATCCATCAGGTACCCAGAGTTGAACCAGCTGGAATCCACGTCAGGCTCCTCACTAGAGCCTTCACCCAGAATCTAATGCCTCACGCCTCTCCTGGGCACATGTGCTGGCTTGGACAATTGCTGTAGATAGGATTTACAGATGGGGGAACCCCTCAAATAGAGGGGTCACCACACAAATCCACAAAGAAGGGCAGAGAGAAATGTGACTTAAACACTGCAGGATCTGGAAGAAAAACACTCTTCTGGAGTCACATAGGAATTTTTTCTCTATTTTTGTTTCTCTCCCTACTTTTGGCCCATTTTTTTCTCTTCTATTGGCATTTTTAAATTTTTATTATATTTTACATTTTTTGGTGGCGTTTGTATTTTTTACCCATTTTCTTGTTCCCTTTTTTCCCCCCCGGGTGCTGGGGATGGAACTCAGGGCCTGGTGCTTGCTAGGCAAGTGCTCTACCACTGAACTAAATCTTCAACCCCTTACTCCCACTTTTAAAACATTACTTTGTTTTATTTTTTGAATAGGTCCTTCCTCCACTTTTCTTCCTCCTCCTCCTTCTCTTCTTTCTCTTTCAACTTGTTTCCTTATTTTTTTTCCTCTAGTTTAAGCTCTGTTCCTTATTATTTATCCTTTTCTTAGTTGCTTTTTTTCCTATTACTGTCGTCTAATACTACTAATTTTATTTTACTCGTTAATAGGATCTTTATTTCAATTTTACCACCTTCTTCTCATCTTCCATTGCTTAATTTTTCAAAATCTCTTTTCTTCATGCTTCCAATCCTGCACCTTATCCTTCCTGGTATAACCATTTACCCTTATGAAGCTATAGATAGTTAACTGTATCTTACTGTGGTTGAACACTGTTCTATCATCAATGGAAGTAAAATTGCTCTATTAAGTAGATACTGTATATCAATATCTGGTTTGTCTTAGAGCTTGTACTATAACTATGGGTCTCATATGAATAAAGGTGGTACAGTGTTACTTCTTAGGTCTGTCATTGTTCAGTTGGTATTTTATGTTACTGTTACTGCTGATTTCACAGTCATGAACACTGTGGTCATGACAGCCCACTCCTTAAGAACTGGCTACTGGACCCATATCAAGAAATTCAGTCTGATATTGGTTTATGTTTTTTTAACCATGATCCCACACCCTAAAATCTAATCCCTTGCCTGTTCCCCAGATCTCTGCTTATAAGAATTAGAAAACTCATGGAGGGGTGGGTGAGTGGAAGGGAGGGGAGGGGAAGGGGAGAAGAGGGGGGAAAACCAAGATGTATCATGTACAGGTACAAAATAACCATGTTGATTATGATCATTATGTATACAATGTGCCAATGCATGTTCTTGGTAAAAATAAAAAAAAAAAAGAATTAGAAAACTCAAGGAGATCTTTGGGAGTGTAGGGTATCTCTTCAAGAGTCATGCACTGAACCGCTCCTTCAGGAGCCCTTTGAGATTTGAGCCTTGCTCTAGGCCTACAGGCAAAAATGGGTGGTGAGGGTGGGTCCCAAGGAGCATCAGCTCTTTATTCCTTGGTAACCACATCAGAGAAGGCCGTTACTGGCTCCGTAGGTAGCACACGATTAGTTTCCTCGGGAATAGGTGGGTAGTCCAACGGCCTCTGAGCGTGGGACACCTCCTCTTCTGACAAAACAAGGCCACTGGAATTTGGGAGTTCAACATGTCCAGCCTCATGAGGTTCCTTCCAAGCACCTCCATCCCAACTCATGGCATCCCATTCTTCTCTGATCAGCACCCTCACTTTAACTGCAGAGTCCCTTCAAGACGAGCCCATTAAGCTTATACTGTAATTCAGTCAATTACAGTATGAGGGCTTGTATTTGGTCTTCGACAACTTCAGTCCTACAGCTAAAGAAGAGAATTGTCTCCTTCAGCACACACTTAGACGCCTTTAGATTGTTTGCGCGTGTCTTGGGCTGAGAATTTGAATATTTGAGCTCATTATTTTTCTTTATTACTTTGTCCAGAGATGCTAAAAGCAACTAGCCAGCATCACTATAGTTTTTACTGTTATAAAAAGGTTCAAAAATATTTTATACAGAATCATTAAATTCATGGCCTGTTGCAAGTGGTGAATTAGGATAATTAAATGAGTCTACATTCTATATTTCTTCAAACAGTTCATACCATGAGTTGAAAAGAGACACCGTGGCAACACTTTTTTTCATCAAATTAGAAAGCCAACTCCAGGAACCACTAAATTGATTAGAGAAATTCCTCCTTACAATTCTGTTTCTCTAGAACCACTCCTGTTGTTCAAATCTGTATTAGTGAGTGTTCTTTATGGGAAAAGAATCAATAGAAAATATACATATAATTATGGGATGGGATTTATTAGGTGTGCTTCAGGATGAGAAGTGGGAGAGTCCAAAATGGGTGTCTCTGGGAACAGAGGCAAGAGAATCCAGCAACTGCTCAGCTTAGAAGATGGAAGCCACAGAACAAGAGGGAGCAAAGATGCCACACCAGTCCAAGGCTGACGGTCTGGAAACTCACTGGAGGGTCATCACTGTGATCCTTCTTAGAATGACGAAGAAACACTGGAGACCTGAAGCCTAATGTCCAAAGGTGACTGCAGCAAAGGACAGACTCAGTCTGCAAGACTGGAGCTCTTCAAAATGGGGCTAATAGATCCTTCCCCCTTGTTTTGCTAGCCCACATGTCAGTCACCCACAGATACACCCAGAAGTGAGCTTTACTAATCTTCTAGGCATTTCTTAATCTATTCAAATTGGCATATCATAATTAACCATCTCAGCTCCACAATTTACATTCTCAACACATCCTCACTAGCATGTTCTCACATCCTCCCCAGCACTTTTTAAGTAATAGCCATTATAACTGGGTTAAAATCATATCACATTGTAGTTTTGATTTGTGTTTCCCTATAAACTGATGTTGGAGTGTTTTTTATATAGTCGTTGGCCTTCTAAGTTTTTGTGGAAAGAGTCTATTCATATAGTTTCCCTATTTTTAATTTGATTACTTGGGAGTAGTTTTGATATTAGCTTTTGAGTTCCTGGCATAGTCCAGATATTAATGCTCAGGTGACTATTTAGCAAATATTTTCTTCCACTGTGCATGTTGTCTTTCTGTAACCAGCAATGCAAAATGAAACTTTAAAAGTTAGAATTTTTTTTCTTTTAGAGATAAGCAGCTTCTCTAAACTTCCTCCTGTTCAGCACATAACCAACACCCCCTTCTTTCCTTGACCCGGATGAAGTAACAAACTATGCACTTGCTGGCCCCAGGAAGCCGAGGCCTATTTCTTTTCTACAGGAGAAGAGACAAGTTGCTGAAGATGGTTGGAAGCCATAAAGCAAGTGTGAAGATCTGCACTGTCTCTCTGCTCCTTCTCCTCTGTGTTCCTTACTATAAAGGGCCTTGACCTACCTGTACACAAGGAGATGGTGATCTGAGGCAAACGGGCCCCTCCACCTTGAATAAACCCTTTTCCTCTTTACCAAGTATAGGGCCTCTTTGATTTGGTCAGTGGCAAGCAAATGAACCTGAGCACATGAATCTCGGTGGCTGGTAATATTTTTAGTCTCTTGATTGTTGCTTTTGCTGTGCAGAAGCTGTTTAGTTTGATGTAATCCCATTTGTAAATTTTTGTATTTGTTTCCTGTGCTTTTGGAGTCTCACCAAGGCAATGATTTCCTGTGTCGATCTCTCGAAATATTGCACCTAAATTTTTTTTTAGTAGTTTCATAGTTTCAGAGCTTACATTTGGGTCATTCATCCATTTTAAGTTGATTTTTCTAGAAGGTTAGAGGTAGTGATCAAATTTCAATCTTTTGTATATGTATATCCAGTTTTTCCAGCACTGTTTATTGAAGATGCCATCCTTTCATTCGTGTAATAGACAAATACAAACATACATAAAAATAATACTTCTCTATCTTAAATAAGTTAAGTAATGCATGAGTTTAAAAACAGTTTTATGTATCTGAACAACTGGATAACTATATCATGTTCATGGATGGGGACAATATTAACATTTTAAAGATATAATTATTCTTTGCTTAAAACAATAAAATTCAAATACAATGATAACAGAATATTAGGAGCAACAGAATGATTTAATCTCAAAATTATATGAAAAATTGTTTATTAACACATAAGTATAAAACAACAGAGAAGAGGGCATTTGAATTCACTCTACAGATAATAACATAAATTAAAGAGCTGTAGTAAAAGAAAAAACACAGTGGGATCAGTGCAAGAAGAGACAAAGTCAAGTGAAAACAGAACTGACTAAAGAATTAAGAAAAATAAACACAGCATTTGAAGGTCATTTTGTGGTTTTTCCTCACTCCTCCCCTCAAATCTATCCATCACTCTTCTTGACCTTATTTTGTACCTTGCCCAGCCAACTTCTACCAAGTCAACAGCCTAGGTAGCCTCCTTCCTGGCCTACAGGAGGCACTGTCAGGAGGCTAGAGGGGGAGGAGAAAGAAGACAAAGTGATTCTCTCCTTGTTCTTTTCCTATTTTGGTGACAACTAACTGCCGATGACTCATCCTTTTGCAGCTTCAGCTCCGCCACGACCCATAGTCCCTGGCTCTGGGTCTTCCAGGGGCTGACAATAGTACTTCTTGTTTATGCTGAGAAGTGACAACTTCTCACAGTAGCCAGACCTTAAGGATCTCGTTGTTTCATATAATGATAGTCTCTTTCCATAAGTAAACTCTTTATTTGACTATCTTCATAATCTCATCTAAATCTGCCTTTTGTATCCTGACAAGACCCTGACTGAAATAGACGGACTTACACATCAGTTGGTAAAGTATGACCTCCGGAGAATAATGGGCTAAATGTATGGTTCAAGTCCAAAATTCAAAATTAGTGCAGTTTATTGAGATGACTTAAGTTACACCGTAGTCAGAAGTCTAGATCAGATCATAGAACACAGCTTCTCAAATATTATACACATATTCCCATGTATTCTTATTCATGAAGTCAGAAGATTTATTTATCTTTCTAAATCACTTGTCAAGTATTAATCGGCAAGACAATACTTAAAGTTTGGGATGTCTCTAGAGCAGAAAATAGTCATTCCATCTCTAATCAATATGGTTAAATGACATTATGAAGAGTAGATTAAAAGAAAGTAGGCCCTCTTTTTTCTCTCATTGTCTAGTATTACAAAATCAGAAATGTATTTTCAGTGGAAGAAACATTCTTCAGTAAACAAAGTAAACATTGTTATCAATGAAGTCATAAAAAAGAACTTAAAATGCTATTAAAAATAACAATATATACATAGAAGATTATACTCCAAAACTGAAAATACAGGGCATTTCCCAGCATATCTGGAACATTCACCGAGATGGATTAATACAAGGTCATAAAACAAGCCACAGTAAATCACAAAGACTCAGTCCTGGAGAAGATATATCCTATGACCACAAGGGGACTAAAGTAGCAATCACTTTGTTGATTATGAAAAATGGCCAAATAGTTTAAATGTAAACAACACATCACCAAATAGCCCACTGACCAAAGAAGAATTCATAAAGGAAATTAGAAAATGTTATGCACTGAATGAAAATTAAAGCACAGTATATCAAATGCATGCAGATAAAGCCAATCTTGGAAAATTACAACTTTCAATGCCCATGTAAGACCATAATGTTAAGTGAAATAAGTCAGGCACATAAATTTAAATATTGTCTTGTTTCTCTCATATGACAAATGCAAAATATAAATAAAGACCAAAATAAAGGATAGATAATAGGAAGTAGGGAGATCTGTTTCAAATGGGAAGTGGAACAAGAGAAAGAGGGCAGGGAGAAGGAAGGAAGGGAAAAGGGGTTTTAAAAAAAGAGCAACTCAAAGAAAAAATAGAAGTGGAGCTTTTCCAAAGGCGAAGGGGAACAAGAGGCGGAGGGAGCAGGGAGAGACAGGCAGGGAAGGAAACAAAAAACAAAAACCAAAGCAAACTAAGATGTGTTATATGAATGTACAAACTCTCCACAATAAATGCAATCATTACGTACTGCAAGCATGAACTAACAAAAAGGGAGAAAAAAAAAAACAATGAGTTAAATCAATGTTCAAGCTTCTACCTTTACAGGGCAGAAAAATAAAAGCAAATCATCTATAAGGACGCAAAAGAAATGAAATAATAAACACAAGACCAGAAATCAGTAAAATAGAAAATAGTTAATTGAGAAAATCAATTAAATCTGAACATAATGTCTTTAAAAAGTAAAATCAACAAACTTTTGATAAGATTGAGCAAAAGAGACTGCAATAAAAGAAATCACCAGTATAGAGACATTTTGACATCAATTAAGCGGTATCATGAACAATTTATGGCAATAAATTTCGCAACGAAAATACAGCGGACAACTATTTTGAAATAATAACCAAAGTTCACAAAACAAATAAGAAATATGAAGAGTTTATATTTATTATTATTGGTGAATTTAATCAAATCATAAACGTTAAAGAACAAATGACACCAAAACCTAGAAGCTCTCTGGAAATATTCATTAATTAGGCCGCTCTCACCCTGATATTAAAGTCACACAAAGACTTTACAACAGCAATAAAGAAGATTGTAGATCGTTATTTCTAATTACAACACATGAAAAATTTATAAATAATAGAAAACCAAACACAGAATATGAAAAAGAAATAAATAAGAACCTTGATCTCACATCATATATTACAACTAACTCAACATGGATTATAGAATTAAGTGTAAAAGCTAAAAACATAAAAGTTTCTGGAAGGAAACATAGGCGAGTATCTACATATCCTACAGTAGACAAAAACTAAAAACAATAGAAGCACTAACATAAAGGGAAAAATAAATTGGACTTCATCAACATTTAAAATTTCTGCTTAACAAAAGGTGTCACTAAAAATGAATGCCATGATAAATTTATAACATTTTATATGCCTATTTAGACATAGATTTTATTCGATGTCTTAAAGATGAATAGGCCTGCAGCATTGGAAGACAATATTTGTAATGTGTATGTACCCTTAAGACATTTATGCAGACTACATGTAAGAACTATAATTTAATTACATAAAAACAAAAATACCAATCAGTGGCAAAATCACTTCAACTTCACAAATGACCTATGAAGGACAAATAAGACATATAAAAATGAACATCTTTACTCAGCAGAGAAATACAAATGAAAACCAAAATAAGATACTTCTATACGCTAGAACATCTAAAATTAAAATGACTTACAATAACAAATTTGGGTGATGAGAAGGAGGAAATGAAATTTTCATCTATTTCTGGCAGGGGCATAACACGGTACAACATTGACATATATTTAGTTGGGGAGGGCAGCAGCGTGGCAGCAACGCCCTCCCGAGAAGGCTGACGGCAGAAGAGGAGGGGAACGGAGCACGGAGCGATCGGCCGGCACTCAGGACAATAGCCACAAGAGGTTACATACACAAGGACTAGCAAATAAGCAAATATTTTTGAGGGTAATGGGAGCCAGTCTTTAAAATCTGAGAAAAGAGCTACAAATACGAAAAAGAAAGTTAGGATAAGTTATGCAGCATTAAATTGGAATTAAAACAGTTGAAAAAAATTAATGGACTTCAGTTCATACAGGGAGAGAATTAATTATAGTTAGATGACAGGTGATAGCTAATAAACAGATAGTTGCATAGATATTCTTAGTTCTATCCAATGAGAGGGCCTACGGGCAATGGTCCGCCAGAAGCATCTCATTCTACTCTCAATGGAGCCAAGGTTTCTTGGGCAAAGAACTGGCTCCAGAGTGAGAACATGAAAAGAAAAGGTTGAGTCTGGCGTAAAGATATGATTAGAACACAGAATTCAAAGATCCTCCTGGCTAAACTGGAACAATTTGAGCCTCAAAATAAATAATATAGTAATGAAGTACATCTGTTAAATAAAATACTCATAAGTTCAAACTGATATAAAAATAATTAGATATAAATAAATATATGAATAAAAATGAAGAGGAAAAATCATGTCCTTAATGTGTAATGCCAACTAATAAATGAATAGGAATTATGGAATCAGTAATTACTTGACTAAATTTAGTGAGGTTTATGAACCTTCCCGTAGGCTGTCTGTTCATTTCTTTGTGGAATTCAAGTTTTGCAAAGAATCCTTCTAAGCCATTTTAGCAAGAACTCACCCTTGATATCTGATAAGGCTCCTCATCCTCCATTATTTCCTAGCTGATGACTAATAACAAGAATCCTGTTAGGTCAATTTAGCCAGAATTTCCCTTCACCTGATGTTTCCTCTTAGAAATTCTCCATCCACTGGCTCCTACCCTGCTTATTAGCTATAAATTCCCACACACCAGTGTTGTAGTCTCCTCTACTGCAAAATCCCATTGTAATGGTCCCTTTTCAAGTGTCTCAAATAAAATGCTTATAGCTCTTTGTGACAAGTACCATTGAATAATTTTTTTCTTCAACATTAGAAAATCACGATTTGCAACCATCATAACTTGGCAAGAAACACCAATACACTAAAAATAGCAGATGAAGGTAAAAAGAAAAATGAGATTTTTACATCTCAAGGAAATGCTCCGCGAAGTAGGGAAAAATTAAAATGAAAACAAAAGATAATTTTAAAATGGAGAAATATGAAAGACACCATATTAATTAAATGATCAAAATTCCCTGACAGATATAGAATAAACCAACATCATGTTCCATCAGACATAATGCAATGAGAAGGTAGCATTAATCGTTCGATACTACAGTCTGAAATGATTACTCTGAGTCTAATTAAGAATTAGCACACAAACCCAAAGTGATGAGTGTTTTACAAAACAATTGTGCTAGAAATGTGCTCAGGTCATTGACGTGAAGGGAACATTGAACAACTTTTCCAGATTTAAGAGGAAAACAGTCCTTTGCACAATCCTGGATTGGTTTATTTTACTAGAAAGAACATTATTGGGATAAATAATAAAACTTGAATGGAGTGTCTGTTCGCGTTGGTACCTGTGCACTATTCTTGAAGCACTGATGAAAATTTGAAATTGCTTCAAAGTTCAAGTAACAGACTCTTATTCTCCCTTTAAAAATCAAGAGGCAGGCCAGTGGCACAGTGGATAACACGTCTGACTACGAATCAGAAGATTCCAGGTTTGACTCCTGTCTGGCTCGTGACTTTCAGTTTTGGTTATCAAACAAACAGAACAACTGGAACAACAACAACAAAAAAGAGCCTCGAAAACCTCTTCAGGGCTGAGGAATTAGCTCAGTGGTTACAGTGCTTGCCTCGCAAGTGGAAAGCCCTGAGCTCCATCCCCAGCACCAAAAGAAAAAAATTAGAATGTTGGTAAGCTACAGGTTTATGGCTTTTCAAAATCCATGGAAGAGCTAGGGATACAAATAAAACAAATGAACTAAGTTCCATAAAGTGAGAAAACCTTCTTAGGTGAGAAGAGACCTACAGCTGCTTTCACTCCTAAATGAATTGTGGGAGAAGGAGAAATATCCCGTAGACAGGAGCAAGAAAAAATAAGTTTAATTTTTAATGGTCATATGTGGGCTGGGCTGATAGATGAGAGGGGCTCTGGCCATAGAGCATGTCAGGATAGCACCAAGTCTTTCCCATGGGAACTCAATGGACACAGCAGAGCAGTCCATCACAGGCTGGGGATACTGCATAAAAGTCAGAGTTCTCCCTCCAGGCATTACAAGCTTTCCTCAAGTGCAAGGCAGTGGCTGCTGAAGCTGAAAGGCAAGGCAGAAGTAAGGGAAATCCTTTCCACAGCTTCCTCCGTCAGTTGCTCGGCATTGGCCTTCTAATGGCCGGGAGCAGGAAAAGAGAGTGGGGAAAGAACACCTAAGAAACTAAAGAACTAGAGTCTGACAGGAGAGTAAAAAGAATTCTCCAGTGAACCAAAAGACTGGCAACTGTACTACAAAGAAGAGAGAAGGCGATCCCTCAAAGTCCAGGACGATGGCAGCTGGGCTGTAAAGCATAATGGCATCCTCTCCAACTTGCCAGCACTCATCTCTCTGCCTCTTTTTAAGTGAAAATTCTGGTCTCACGCTCAAAGTCCTTGAAGCAAGTAGTGAAACCTCACCCAATTGAAGCCGAAACTACCCTGACATAATTCAGATATTCATTAGATTGACTTAGTCCCCTTTATCAGCAACTTGACAAAGACAGGAGTATATTCTTTTATGACCAAAATAGCATTCAATACTTACTCTTCACTAGCATATCAGTGTCTGACATACAATCAAAGGTTACAATATGAAAAGGTAATAAAATGTAACTTATTATCAAGAGACTAAAGAGTCAATAGAAACAAATCAAGAGTTGGTCTGGATATAAAACTTATCACTCAAGAATTTTAAAGAATCTCTGATAAGAATAATAAAAGACCTGGTTAAAAATGTGGTAATTTACATGAACATATGGAAGATTTCTTTGGAAGATAGATGCTATTTAAAAAAAAAAAAAAAAGAACAAAATGGAAGTGCTTGATAAGAAAAATGTGGTATGGAACATGAAGAGTTAATTTGTGAGGCTCAACAAGACACAACTGAGAAAGGGGCAGCGAACTCAAGAGCTCCATCGAAATTACTCAAATTCAGTTTTAAGGAAATAGAAAGTAACATGGGAGGCCTGGCACTACCAGAAAGAAGAAAAAACTATCATCTCAGTAGATGCAGTAAAAAATCATATGACAAAATTCATCACTTACAGTAAGAAAACTCAAAATATGAAAAGAAGAAAAGTCTAAATCTGATAAAGGGCATCCACAAATAACCTACAGATAATGTAATATGCATTAGTGAAATATTCACTTTTCCCTGAAGATGGAGACCAAGGCAAGTATATCTGCTGTTACTACTCCTATTTAACGGTGCGTTTGTTCCGTCCAGTGCAAGAAGGTAAGAGAAAATGCATAAAGACCAGAAAAAAAGAAAAAAAAGAAGTAAGTTTAATTCTATTCACTGATGGCACAAGCATATACATAGAAAGCAAAATAGCATTTTGAAAAACTAATAAATTTAATAAGAACTCGTGAATATGGGCTAATAAGCAAAATAAATGTATTTCATTTATTATAAACTGTACTTAGAATATTAAATTTTAAAAATAACACTTTATAACACTAAAACTAAACATATAAAAAGGAATCTAAAAAAGTGCAGGGTCTGTACAGTGAAAACTACAAAACATCGTTTAGAGAAATTAAACACACACATGAACTGAGAGATTTTTCAAGACTATAGACTGACTCATATTGTTCATAAATCTACTTTCAAATTTTATCTACAGGTTAACCTTAACCCCAAAATCCAAGCAGGTTTTTTAAAGGAAATTGACATAGTGAATAGATAATTATAAAGAAAAGTTCAGGATATAGAATATCCAAGCTATTTTTTAAAACAGAGAATTGGAAACACTATTCAATTTTAAGACAATTATAAAGCTATGATAATCAAAACAATGTTGTTCTGTCATAACGATAACATTACACTGAGGACTGTTTTTTCTTTTACAATTGGGCCAAATACATAATGTCTGGGCCTATTTCAGTACTCTATTTTGTTTCACTGATCTTTCTGTGAATCTTTACAGCAATAGTGTATCATCTCAATTGGTGTAATTTTATCTTGAGTTTCAAAATTATCCAACTGAATTATCACTTTTCAAGAATAAACATGCAAATACTTAGGGATTTAGAGAAAAGACAAACCCTTTTCTACAAATAATTATTCTCCTTTGGAAAATCACCTTCGGCATTATTACTGAATGCTGATAGAGATTGAATGTCTGCTAAAGAGACACAAAGTGACCATAAAGATCTATACTGCCTCATGAAAATCAGCTTATGGACTGTTTAGTTGGTCAGAATGTGGGAATGAACCAAGTTGGAAGGCTAGTTATGGGCAGTCTTGAAAATATGTGTAAACTCTCAGAATAAGCACAAGGTATGACCAAATTTATGAATCACTCACATGGTCATCCAATGCTGCCTATTGGAGAGGAAGCACCCAAAGTCATGTGAACAAGCTGCCCACAGAGTGAATGTCATTTGCCTCTTTTCTGAGCATCTCTGGTGCTTGTTTAATGGACTCATGGACAAAACACAGTGGTGATGAGAAGAGGTTATTCACGGGCTCAACGCAGTGAATTTCCCCTCACTACCGCCTGCTTCTTTGCCTACTGAAACCACTGATTTCACAAGTGCTATCGGTAGGCATTAGACATTGAACCCCAGATTTTCAACCATTCTCTAATGATTCTCTTGGACCTCTTCTGAAATACGGATAAGAGCAACTTGTTTTCACTGGGTCAGTCAACTATCTGGTACGTGTGTCCGCCTTCTTTGGCTGTGACACTTGTGCCAGCATCAACAAGCACAGACACATCACATCTTATCATCATCACCGGTATTGCACACAAAATAGTTTCTAATCAAAAAACTAACAGTACTGCAAAACAAGTACAGCAATAAGCGCCCCCCTACAGAATCCACCAAATCTTACCATATGCTCCTCTGTAAGAAGCAGCTGCTCTTACAGAGCTTTTGAAAACTCAGTTCTGTTGCTTGCAGAAAGCCCAATTTACGAGGATGCAACACGACTCCTAAAGATAGAGTCCTTTCTTTGGATCAATGATTTATACATAATGTTTTGAAATTCAACCATTAAAATGCATAGAGAAAAAGTGGGAGAGATGGTTTCTTATCATCATACCCAATAATCCACTAATTATATTCTTGTTCCCCATTCCTGCAATTTTGAGCTCTGTCAGGCTTAAGGTCTTGCCAAGGGATGAATAACTTCATGTGAAGTAAGTAACATCCGTCCAGGTAACCTGGAAGTTGAGGCTGCCACCTGGTCAATTCGGGCTCCCAGTGCCACTGAATCAACAAGTGAATGACAAGGGATTTATTTCCAGACCCCAAAGGAAAATAGACAACATCAAGACCGAGAAGACTATGCTTGGAATCCAGGGGCTTCTAGTGTACAGATCTAACCACTTCGGGTTCAGTAATAAAGGGTGATTAAAGCAAAGCCGCTAAAGAATCAAATGCTATAGAAATGAATGTTTTGGTCCCCTGGTCAGATAAGAAACTCAGATCAGCTGAGATAGTGGCTGGGCGAACAGAGAATTGGGAGCAGGTGATGGAATGTGTTACGAATATTATTTGTGGCTTTCTAACTAGTTACTCAAAGAAGACTGCAGCGGATAGTGACTATTGTCTCTCTTTTGGAGGAGGTATTTGAGGCATAGTCTATACAATCATTTCTTGGAGAACTATATAAAAAAGCATAGCTGAAATACTAGCAGAGCTGATCATAAAATATGCTATCCTAACAAACATGCTCCTATTTATAATATAGGCATATGTTCACAAGTAGAATATGAATCTGTTATACTCCTTTCTGTAACAGACTGCTTCCAAATCATCACAGTGCAGTCCACTGACACCCAACCTGTTATGTCAGTGTTTCTGAAGAAGGCAGCACTTTAAATCAGAGCAGGACCTGTTCAAACATCACTGGTCATAAGGAAAAATCAGGCTACATCCCTGTTTTAGAGAAGAATGAGCACCTCTTGCCTTCATCCTGCACCTGGACACACTTCCTCTAAGTGTTCTATTTCTATCAGTGTCTACAACAATCTGAGAAAAGAGAATACACACTTGTTTTCTGCACCTGCCTTCCCCAGCATCTGTTTGCCTTTGAATTAATTGTAAGACTCCGAGTATTTTCACAAACTTTCACAAAGCTAGCCAGTAGCAAACTTTTTTTGAAGCAGAGTAGGAGCCAACACAGTAGAAAAGTTCAATTTTTAAAAATCACACAATACGATCTAAGAAAGGTGACTGACTATTACAAGAGAATTATTACACTACTTACCTATGTGTGACCTAATCAATCCAAAGTTTCAACACATCCTCACTCCCTCTGTGTTCCCAGATGCACTATCTCAGCAACAAATGTGGCTGTGCAGTGAGAAAAGAGCAGGGCAGAGCTGGAGTAGCACCAGCTCATTCACAGTGCATGATTTAACTCTGCTGACTGAGTCAAGCCAAGGCAAGTCACTACCAGAAATAGAACACTATCATGAGTATCAACTTATCAGCCAACCTCCTGAGTGAAGAAAATCCTCTCCCATTTATCGTCTCACAAAACCATCTTACAAAATTCAGTCTGGTGTTTTTATACTTTCACTGAGTTGTAATTGATAAATTAAAGCTGTCTATATTTGTGTACTGTACAAGTTGATGTCTTGATACACACAAAGATTGTGAAATAATCACCACACTCAAGCTAATTAGAATATCCATCACTTCGCATAGCTACTACCCTTTTCTTCACTTTTTCCTCTTCTTGTCTTTTTTTCTTTTTGTGATAACAGCAATAAGAACTACTCTCTCAGGAAATTTCAATTATATATCTAACCATGATCATGTTGATATACATTAAGCGCTCTAAAATGTACTTATTTCACACAACTGAAACTGGACCTTTGGATCAACGCTGTCCCATTACAAACACTTTTTTACATTTATGAGATTGAGCATTTTACATAACGTATGTGAGATTATGCAGCATCTGTCTTCTTTCTGTGTCTGGCTTATTTCACTTAGTATAATGTCCTCCGGTTTCATCCAGTGATACACATTCAGTTGTCAAAAACGACAGGGTAGGGGCTGGGCATTTAGCTCGGGCAGTAGAGCACTTGCCTAGCAAGCGCAAGGCCCTGGGTTTGATCCCCAGCTTCCCCCATCCCTCAAAAAAGACAGGGTTTTTTTTTAAAGTTGAGCAATACTCCATTGTATGGTCATACAAACTTTTCTTTATCTACTCATTTACCAGTGGAAGGAAGGTTTTTTTCTATGTTTTGTTTGCTATGAACCATGTTACAGCGAACACGGAGGTGCAGCTATGTCCTCGACATATTGATTCCATCTCCTTGGGAGATACCCAATAATGGAATTGCTGGATCACGTGGTAGCTCTGTTATCAATTTTTTTGAGGAAACTCCATAATGTTTTCCATAATGGTTATACCAGTTTACATTCCCACCAAAAGTGTGTCGGGGTTCCCTTTGTTCCACGTCTTCTCTAATACTTTTTGCTGATATGCAGGCACTCTAACAAGGCTGAAGTGATGCCTTATTGTGATTTTGATTTGCTTTTTCCTGATTGGTGGAGATTTTGAGCACCTTTCCATGTACCTATGGCCATTTGTATGTTTTCTTTTTTTAAAAAAAAAAAAGTCTATATCCAGGTCCTTCACCCACTTTTAATTGGTTTATTTATTTTTCTACTATTAAATGGTGTGAGTTACTTACCTATTTTGGATATTAACTTCTTACCAGATGTATGGTTTGCAAACATTTTTCCCTGTTCTACAGATTGTCATGTCCCTCTGTTAATTGTTTCTTTTGGTGTACAGAAGTTTCTTGGTTTGACGTCCCACTTGCTTAATTTTGCTTTTATTGCCATTTCTTTTGGTGCCATTGCCATGACCAATAGCAAAAGATTTTGCCATAAGCTTTCTTCCAGTAGGCTTATGGTTTCAGGTCTTACATTTAAATTTTATATTTTGAGTTGATTTTTGGATGTGTTAAAGGTCCAGTTTCTTTCTGTTGCATGTAAATACAGAGGTGGTTTCTGACTTACAATGGTTAAACTTCACATTTTTTGCTTTAGAATGGTATGAAAATGATACACATTCAATAGAAACCATGCTTCAAATTTTAAATTTGGATCTTTCCCTCAGCTAGTGATGTGCAGTGCAATAGCCTCGGGAGGCTAAGCAGTGGCACAATTTTCAGCCACATGATCATAAGGGTAAGAACCCAATATTCTACAGTATATTGGGCTGATGTTTTATAGATTAGGCTATTGGATGCATTTCTGACTTATGATACTTTTGATGTATAGTGTGTTTATTGAGATGTAACCACATTGTAAATCAAGGAACATCTATACAGTTTTGTCAACACCGTGTATTGAAGAGACCATCTTTTCCTTAATGTTTGGTGTTTTTCTCAGCTAGTGATGTGACCATAAATGTATGAATTTATTTCTGAGCTGTCTATTCTCTTCCACTGAGCTGTATATCTGTTTTATTCCAGTAGGATGCTATTATTATTATTACTATAGATTTACAATATAGTTTGAAGTCAGGAAGTGTAATGTCACTAGCTTCATTTTTGCTCAAGATTACTTTGGCTATTCATTGTCTTTTGTGGCTCTATATGAATTTTTGGATTGTCTTTTTTTTTCCTATTTCTTCAAAGAAAGCCCTTTTCAAAATACTTTCAAAATATTTTGAAAAAGATCATATTGAATCTGTAGATCATTGTGGGTAGTGTAGGCATTTCAACAACATTAAGGCTTCCAATTCATGAATATGGGATGGCTTAATATTTATCTGTCTCTTCTTTAATTTCCCTCATCACTGTTTTATCATTTGCAGTGTATAATCTTTTGACTCCTTGGTTATGCTTATTGCTAAGTATTTTATTTTTTTCAATGTTATTGTAAATGAGATTGTTTTCTTAATTTCCAATTTTGGTTGTTTGCTGTTAGTATAGAGAATTACAAGTAATTTTTTCCAGGCTAAATTTATATCTTACAACTTTATTGAGTTATTAGTTCTAGCAGTCTTTATTGACTCTTTAGGTGTCCTGCACATATGATCATGTCCTGAGCAAGCAAATAAGAGTGTACTTCTTCCTTTTCAATTGGGACACTTTCCCTTACTTTTTATTGCCTAATTGATCTGGCTAGTAATTCTAGCAATTTTCAAATACAAGTGGCCAAAGTGGGCATTCTTGATTTGTACTACATCTTACCAAAAAGGTTTGTTTTCCCCATTGAGAATGATATTAGCTGTGAGGATTTTATATATTGTCATTATTGTGTTGAGCTATAATGAATAGAGTATCTTGGTAGAAAATCAACAAAGAAGCAGCTGATTTAACACTGCAGACCAAACGGAGCTAAGAGATGTACAGAACTTCCCATCCAATAGCAGAAGGGTACATCATAGTCTCAGTGCACATGGACTGTTTGTTGTGATGGGTCACAAGTGAAGACACAAAGTAAGTCTTAACAAATTTAAGAAAATTGAAATAATTTAAAATGTCTTTTCCAATCACAATGAAATGAAATTAGAAGTCAATAACAGTAAGTAATAGGGAAATTCACAAATATATGAAAATTAAAACATGCACTGTTTAACAACCATTGGGTCAAAGAAGAAATCAAAAGAGAATTTTAAAAGTTTCTCAAAACAAACAAAAATATAAAGACAACATACCAAAATTGAAGAGATGCTGCAAAAGAAGTAATAAGGAGGAAATTTACAGTGATTAGCAACTATATTAAAAAAGAAGAAAGACCTCAAACAACCTGACTTTACAACTCAGGAAGCTAAAAAAAGAACAAAGTTCAAAGTCAGAAGGAGGGAAATAATAAAAATTAGAGCAGGCATAAATCAAATAGGGAGCAGAAAAAAATAGAAATATCAACAAATCTAAAAGTTGTCTTTTGAAAAGTTAAGCAAAGCAATAAACCTTTAGCTAGACTAACTAAAACAAGAATGAAGACTCAAATAAAATAAAATTAGAAATTAAAAATGATACATTGCAATGGATGTCTCCAAAATAATAGTGTCATAAGGGACTGTTATGAGCAATTACACACCAACGAATTGGAAAATAGAAGAAACGGATACATTTCCGGCAACATATAACCTACCAAAAGCTAATCTAGAAGAAATATAAAGACTGAACAAAGTAATAACAAATAAAGATATTGGTCAGTAACAAAAATTTCCCCCCAAAATTCTAAGACAAGATGACTTTGCAGGTGCATTCTACCAAACATTGAAAATATTAAAATCAACCCTTCCTAAACTTGTCCAAAAAAATAAAAATGGAGGAAATACTTCCAAATTAATTTTCTGAGGCTAGCATCAACTTGATACCAAAAACACACTAAGAAAACTACATGCCAGTTTTCCTAATGAATAAATATGCAAACATCCTCATTAAAATACTAGTAAACTGAACTCTACAACACATTAAAAGGATTAAACACAATGATCAAATTAAATTTATCTCTGAGTAGCAAGGATGTTTTTATATACACAAATTAATAAATGTGACACATTACATTATCTGAATGAAAGACAAAAACCATATCATCATCCTGAAAGATGCAGAAAAATTACTTGACAAAATTCACCCTTTATATTTATGACCAAAAACAAAAATCCTTTCCACAAAATAGGTATAGAAAGAATTTGCCTTCACACAATAAAAGCCATACAGAGTTGGGGATTTAGCTCAGTGGTAGAGTGCTGGCCTAGCAAGGGCAAGGCCCTGAGTTGAATCCCTGGCACCCTCTAAATAAATAAATAAATGCCATGAGCAAAAGTTGCTGTGTAGTAATTCTCTCTTCTTCTGGAATAAGAAGGTGGTATCAATTAGTATTGTTTCTTGAAATATGTTCATCCTTTGGTATTTATGGGGTATCGGCTCCAGGAACCCATTAAATACTAAACCCCAAAGATACTCAAGCCTTATATAAAATGGCACAATATTTTCACAAAACTGCAAAATCCTCCTGTATACTTGAGATTATCTCTATTTATAATAGTTGATACAATGTAAATATTATGCAAAGAGCTGCTATACTGTATTATTTAGAAAATAATGACAAAATGTCTGCACATTTAGTACTTTTTATGAGCTGTTGGTTGAATCCACAGATATACCAGATGCAGAACCCATGAATATAAAGAGCTGACTCTAGTTTTAGGATTAAAACAACCCTCATGTTTTAGGCTGAAAAAAGAATTGTTCAGTGAAGGTATGGATTCTGACTGCCTGCCAACTGTAGTTAAGGGGGTTGAGAGATTAGCTATTTTCTGAATTACAGGCCAGAGGATGTAACTTCTCACCAGCCATTTACAGTACTTACTATAATTACCCACCAGGAACTCTCAAAACTCATATTCTAAAAGTATTTCAGTGTGTAACATAGCATGCCCAAACTGAGGACTACACACCTTGAGACCTTGGATCAGTATTTGCTCATGCCCATCTTACCCTCCAGAGATTTATCAGAGATTTCTAAGGCATAAGCCCTCAAACTAGACAATAGCCATTACCTGCTCCTGCTTCAAATACCAGAGCACATTATATATATCAACTTGGCCTTGGTTATTATCATGAAAAATTACAGAAGGAGTTTAGAGCAGAATTCCAATGAGGCAAATGAGCAATTTTATAGGAAACTGAGAAAATCTGAGAGTATAACATTGAAGTCAGAGATGGATATTTTGTAGTTTAAGAGTTAAGGCAGGTAGAGCAGTTTGTAATTATGACAGCTAAGACTAATAAAGCATAATAGCATATTACAGGCTTAGGTAAGAACCACATACACTTAGTACTCCATGTCCATGCATCCCACGTGGTACTGCCTGAAAGGAAATTTGTGTTCTAAGAAATATATGTGCTTTTAAACCACTCTGAGTGATTAGGAAGGAGTTTGAATCTCTGTGGTAGTAACCTTTTGGTAAATTGGAAAATGTGGCTAAACTTGTTACCACTGAACCACAACACTGGTTCCCCTTTAGATGGTCCTGTGAACATTGGGTGTTCCCCGGAATGTTCACAGGCTGGAGGTATTGTTTCTAGAGGAGCAACAATGAGGTGGTGGGCCTGGAGGAGCTGGAGCCTAATGAGATCTAATCATGTCATTGAGGGTGCTACCCTCAGAAAGAATTGATACATTCTGGGGGTACCCTCTTTTAGTTCCCACCAGAGAATACTGTTAGAAAAAAAGCAAGACGGCCCCACTCAGCCTGTCTCATCGTGTGATCTCTTCCATAGATACTCCCATGACTGTGATGTTATGTGCCATGAAGTCCTTGCCAGAGGCCAAGCAGATGGACCTTCTGGCTTTAGATTTTCATCAACCCAAATTGTGAGCTAAATAAACTTCTTTCATTAGAATCAGCCTCAGGTATTTTATTATAGCATTGGAAAATGAACTACGACAAATAGGACAAAAGTGGTGTGACAAGAGGCAAGTAGTGCTTTGGAAACTTTCTTCTCATGAAAACCACAAGTATGTTTCTCTTAAGCCCTTTTCTGAAGTACGTAAAATGGGTTTGTGGTAAGTGGGTGAGTTTTAAGGAGCATGCTGCTCCTTAGACTAACAAGTTAAAAGATGTTATTGTGATAATGAGTGTCCAAGGAGGAATTCAAATGAAAATTTTTGGAGCGAGAATCTTTGAAACTAGGTTGTTTGCTGGTTTGTCCTTTGGTCATTAAAGCCTCATGTGGTTGTATATGGATCTGCACTGAACAGAAGCACAATGATTGCTAATAACTTATTTCTGAGTGCCTACTCATGGTCTTATAGTACTGAGCTTTGTGTAGTATTTTCCAATAACTCCCCGTCAAGAAAGATACACGCACAATCCCAAATGGATGGGCATTATTATCTTGAAAGAATGAATAGAAGCCCCAACAAGGCTGGTAGATGACAAAACCAAGAAGCATAACACTGTGTTGGCTGGGTCATGTCACTAGCAAAGAAAAATGGGTTTTGCCTGATGATATAACATCTGAGGAAGTATATGGGAAACAGAGATCTGGCACTCCCCTTGTTCTTTGCCCTAGTGTGGGAGAGGAAGAACAGTAGTAATTAGTGATACCCAAAGGGAGGTGGTTTCCAGGGAGCTGAGTCAGGTTTTCTTTAACGGAGTGTATTAGTAAAGATTCTCCAGAGAAATAAAATAGATAAGAGAAATTTATTTTAAAGGATTACCACAGGATTGAGGGGGCTGGCAAGTCTGAAGATCTCAGGGTAGGGCAGCTATCAGGATCCAGGGAAGAGCTGCTGTTATGGCCTGGGTCCAGGGCAGCCTAGAGGCAGAATTCATATTTTTTCAGGGGATATCATTCTTTTATTTTAGGGCCTGCAGTGTACCGAATGAGGCCCACCCACATAATTGAGGATAATCTGCTTTACTCAAAGTCTACTGATTTACATCCTAATCACGTCTAAAAATTATCATCACCACAACAGCTACACTGTTGCTCAACTGGACAACGTTGCACAGATGAGCTGACAAATCATATTAACCATTCAGAAGAAAGAAGAGAATTATATAAATAAGGTGAAAATATGGGGCAGAATGATTTTACATAGAATGAGTGTCCTGTATCAAGAAAGAGAATGGGTAGGAAACAGAAATGAAAGAGTAAAGGTATGAAAAGATTCCAACAGAAGAGGAACTAGGGGAATTTGCACTTTGAAGTGGCCCGTGATGACAAGAATAATAAAGAAGAACCCATGAGAACCCAAAAGTAGCTCAATTTATAGAAAACGGGATTCCACTGAAGGAGCAAGAGCTTGCACTGAAGAAAAGGTACAGACAACATACCTAGGAAAGAATCCAGATGGTATACGGGTTATACTGTAGTGACTAAAGGAAAAAATAAAAGGAATAATTTGCAATAGCACCTATCTTTTCTTGCATTTTATGGTTTTGACTAATTGTCCCCCGGAAGTCCATATGCTAGATGCTTGGTTGCCAGCCTGTGGGAAGTATTAGAACTTTTAAGAGGTTGGGCCTGATGAGGGGAAAAGTGTCATTAGGGTCATGGGCTTAAAGGGAATCCTGTATGGAGACACAGCCCCACCCCCTTTCTTTCTCTTCCTTCTGGATGGCTACTATTATGGTTTATATCTAGATGTTCCCTGAAGCCTCATACGCTTACAGGTGGGGCTTTTGGGGGCAGGGAGTGATTGAATCATGGCAGTACGACACTTAGCAGTAGATTAGTCCACTTACGAGTTTATTGCTAACTGTGATTTGGGAGGTAGAGCCTAGTTGGAAGAAGTGTGTCACTGGGGGTGTGGACTGAAAGGTTCTATCTCCTCTTCTCCCTTGATCCCTCTCTCTCTCTCTCTCCTCTCTCTCTCCCCTCTCTCTCTCTCTGTCTCTCTGCTTCCCACTGCTGTGTCACAAGCTCTTTCTCCTCTATCATGCCATCCTGCCTTGGAGCCAGCTGACTATGGACTGAAATTTCTACACGCTGAGCCAAAACACACCTTTCCTCCTTTAAATTGTGGGTATCAAATATTGTGGGTATCAAGTATTGTGTCTCAGCAATAAAAGAGTAATTAAGACAGCTGCTATGAAGTGAGCAGAATTTCCTCCACCATATAGTCACTACCATAATCCCCACAGTTTCAAAAGTAATGAAACCAACTGGCCATAGACTAGAACCTCTGAAATCATGAGTTAAAATAAACCATTCCTAAAAAAATAAAATAAAATAAATAAACCATTCCTTCTTATAAGCTGATTTTCTCATGTATTTCATCACAGCAACTGAAAGCTGATGAACACATACTTCCATTCCATCATTCCATTTTTAGATGTGCGGCACAACTCCTTCAGTTTGCATCCATGCCTGGAATCCTGTTTTCCCTGAACTAGTTACTGCCTGGTTCTAATACATCTTGATGGGAAACTGAAGAAAGGACCGGGGAAGGGATTGGCCAAAATAGAGAAACGTCTGGGTCTTCATAGGACTCTTCATCCAAATTAAACTATTTTGAGATACACTTTTACATCACTTTAAGCAAGTTTCTTACACTTCCTAAATGCTCATTTGCTTATGAACTTGGTTAAAAATAAAATATCTCCCAAAATACCTTACAGTATTTGGAGACCGTCCTGATGGTCTCCAAAATAGGCTATGCCAAGAAGCCTTGAGAACAATAAAGAAATAGACACATGGTAAATTGCAAACATATGGAGATACTCTTGTACTTATAAAATACAAAATTCTAAGGAGCACATTTACCCCAGAGATGTGTCCTTTGCTCTCCAGAATAAGTCAGAGTATCTGGGGTCTAAGTAACAGGCAGACAGCCAGATCATCACGTCCTTTCTTTTTATTTTATTTTTTAATAAAAGGGAAGATATCCACTGAGGCATGGGTTCATTAAAAAAAAAAAATGGAGGAGTCCTAGTAGAACCACAGGAGAATCTATAACTTGATTAAAAAAAAAAAAAAAAAAGACCCAGTCCTCGAATAAAGCAAGCACAGGACAAAGGGAAAGCATCCAGACAGAGTGTAAATAGATCACTTGGAATTGCTTGATGCCCCACAAGACATAAAAAAATAAAAGATGGTCAGTATTGATAACAAAAGGACAGAATCTGGGAGCAATTCTCCTAAACGTTTCCAGTGAGCATCCTAGATCGGCAAGACTCGGAAATCTGGTGATTGATGCTGTGCAGAGTAAGCAGCCGGAAGCCAGCTGTGGGGAGAAATGACACAGGCAGTGGTTCCGGCGCAGAAATACAGTTTATCAGCACCAATTAGAGCCAGGTAGGGAGCCTGTTCCAAAGAAAACAAGGCTCTAGCAGGGCCAGGGAAAAGATTAGAACTAAGGAGATCAAGGAGGGAATTTTAAAGATAGGACAGAGAGGCGTAAAGACAGGTAGATGCCATTTCCAGTCTTTCCTTTTATTGAGCCACTGTTATTTACAGAATCACAGCTTTATTGGGTTGTGTGGTTTTCATGTTCTTCTCTCCAGCAGTGAATTGAACGAGACAAGCAAAAATAGTGAAAAAGGTTTTTTTGAAAAAATAAAAGTGAAGGATAAGGGATAAACTGGCTCTGCAGAGTCAAATAAAAGAAGGAAACTAAAATACATCCTGAGGAACACGGGGTGGGCTACAGTGAGGAAAGCCAGGGCAGCAAGCTCTTCGCACAGGCTGCGTCCTTCTATACTATCCGCACCTCACCGGAATCCATGGAGAACTTCCACATACGGGTCCTGAGACGGGGTGTGGCATAGATTCTAGGATCCCACCATGCCTCTCTTCCCAGCCAGACCAAGCTGATACATGAAATTCTAACTCCGCCTCTCAGGACACAAATGTAAAAGTTCTCACTGGAGTAAAAATTCTCACAGGTTTTCTTGAGATTTAGAGAGCATGAAGAGACTCCTTAAAGAGGTAGGCAGGGCTATCGTATCTTTTCGTGATAGCCTATACCATGTCTCTAAGGTGCGGTATGTATTTTTACCTTTCTTTTTATTGTTATTTTCTCTTTTTTTTTTTTTTTTCTCTGTTTGGCCTGTACTAGTTCTGCAGAGCCAGTGTCTCTCAATCTCCCTTTTGCTTTTTTAAATAAACTTTATCATCGCTTTTGGCTTGTTTCATTCAATTCCTTGTTTGAGGCAGGAAGGACCTGGAATTTTAAGTCCAGAAGGGAGGGTGAGCTATCCAGAACCCAGTAACGTTAATCTGGAATACAGTGACCCGATAACAAAGAGAGTTCACACTCTGAAAACCTGGGTCCTGAACAAGGGGACTGTTTGGTTTCTCAGAAGTCATGTAGTGGGTGCTACAATGCATAGGAAGGGTTACAAAAGCAGAAAGCATGGGCTGTCTCATCTCTGGTCGGCTGGTTACAGAATGCGTGGGCTAAGTCTTATCTTAGGTTCCAGATAGTTTTAGGGCTCTTCTCCTCGTCAACCTAAGTAATGATTGGGTGCCAATCCTGGTAAAGGAGATTTAAAAAGTAGACAGGTAGAGAATTTATCATTTTAGCAGGAAGTAGAGAACACAATACATGATAATGAAACCAACAGATAGGGGAAGTTAGATAGGGCAAAGGTCCTGAATCATTCATGTGAAGTAAGCTAAAATCAGATTTTAAGTGAGTTAACATACCAGAAGGCTTAAATAATTAAGGGGCCTAATGGAATGCAAGCGACAAAGAGCAGGTTCTTAACCAAATGCAAGAGACCTTGGAGGAAGTGAAATATGAATGATTATAAACAACACTGCAGATGAACTATGCATACATCTTTTCACACATAATTTTTTCATGCAAAATTTCTGGGGCTTTTACTAAAAATTCTGGATTGCCCTAACCATAGGATAAGCATACTCTGGGATTCTGCTGGAGATACCCACAAAAGGCCAGACTATCACTGAATGGGACAATCAAGCATAATCTGCACTATAAAGGTAGTAGCAGCATAGGTGGACTTAGAAAATTTTATTTTTCTTATCAGTAAATGCTCAACCAAACAATTCCTATTTTTTTGTTCATCTTACTCTCAGGCTTCATTTGAATTCTAAACCTGGGGCAAGTATAGTAAGATCTCCCAGAATCATAGTGATACCGGAGTGATTTTGTGCTCTAAATTCTAGGTTCTTTTTCGCTGCGAACAAAGAATTGGACGGACAAATTGAGTGCGGTGGGAAAGTTTATTTAAATAGCAAAAAGAAAAAAAGAAATTTGCTCTGCCACGTGAATGAAAGAGCCGCCAGACAGTTAAGGAGCCAAAAAAGGGTGAGGGGACTAGAGAGCGAGCTGAGGATGGAGCTGGAGAGGCGGAGTATCATGAATAGAGACCAGACCTCGTGGAATCATTTCTATTTATCCTGCTGCAGTTCTCAAGAGAGTTTTCTCAATTCCGTGAGAAGAAGGTGTTTGGATTTCACGCCCCAGGTTGAGGACAGCTCTAGGCCACTCCCTTAGGTCACGCCCATCTTCCCAGCCAGGTTAAGTCACGCCCTACTCCTATCTCTTTAGGATAGAAGAAATAAAACTAGGTAGAAAGGAGACCACAAGAACGAGAAATTAAAATTGTACTTTTAAAGAAAAGTACATAAGCCAGTTTACTTACTTTTTTTCCTTTTCCCAAAACAGCAAACCTGGGCAACTGCCTTTCAGCTGCAAATGGGTCTGCTCACTCCCTTTTCACCTGTAAACTGCCTTTTCCTCCAGCCCAGAAAGGGCACCAATGGAAACAACATGTCTAACGCATATCTCCACTTCAAACCCACACACATGGCCTGCACTGTAACGTGGCTGACAGTGAGAATACACATCCAAGATCCCTCATATTGATAGCAGCCTTTAAACTTGTGCCCTACAGAAACCCACTGAGTGGGAAAAAAATTTTGCCAGCTGTTCCTCAAAGGTCTAACACCTAGAATATATAAAGAACTGAAAAAAATCAGACCCCCCCAACCAAATTTAAAGACCCAATCCAAAAATGGGCATCTGAAATGAGTAAACATTTCTCAGATGAAGAAACAAAAATGGCAAATAAATACATGAAAAAGTGTTCAACATCACTGGTCATTTGAGAGATGCAAATTAAAACAACACTAAGATTCCGTTTCACTCCAGAAAGAACAGCTATTACAAAGAAATCAACAAGTAACAAATGCTGGCAGGGCTGTGGGGGAAAAAGGAACCCTCCTCCACTGTTGGTGGGAATGTAGAATGGTCTAACCATTGTGGAAATCAGTGCGGAGATTCCTCAAAAAACTACAACTAGAGGTTCCATTTGACCCAGCTATTCCTCTGCTTGGTATCTTCCCAGAAGAATTAAAAACATCATACCACAGCAATATATGCACAACCATGTTTACAGCAACGCAGTTTGTAATAGCTAAATCTTAGAAACAACCCAAATGCCCAACAACTAATGAATGGCTAAAAAAGATGTGGTTTTTCTATAGAAGATGTGGAATACTACTCTGCCATAAAAAAGGATAAACTTGAGACATTTGTAGGTAAATGGATGTACCTTGAGGACATACTCTTAAGTGAAATAAATCAGACACACACGAGTACATACTGAATTGTTTCTTGAATATGAGAAGCCATAAGTGTAAATAAGGACAAAAAGGTATAATAGATATTATGTAAAAGAAAGACAATATTCAAAAGGGAGGAGAATTAGAAAAGGAGGAGGGGGAAAAGAAGGAAGGGATAAAGAATAGAAAGGAAAAAGGGGGAAAATGGAAAAATGTAAATAAAGCTGTTGTAAATAAGGAAGGGAGGGGGGTGGGAAACCAAGGTATATCATGTACAGGTACAAATTAACTATGATGAATGTGATCACTATGTATACAATGTACTACTACATGTTCTTGGTAAATAAAATTAAAAAAAAAAAATGTGTGCCCTACCCCGGCTTATAACTTGTGCCTCAGTTCTTTGAGCACCCACACTCCATCCTTGAGTGTGTCCCATATCCACTTCTAATAAATCTTCTTCATGCTTCTTTTTACTGACGTGTCATAAAAATTCTTTCTCTGTGATGGGAATCAGGGAACCTGCATACTTATTTCAAAAGGGGTGGGTCAAATTCCTTTTTTCAGCCCCAAGGACCCTCAGACCCAGCTGGTTACAGACAGCCCTAACCGCGAGACACGCACATTCTGGGATTCTGTCAGAGAGATCCAGGGAAGGCCAGACATATCACTGAGCAGGACAATGAAGCATAATCTGCACTATAAAGGTTGAGAGCAGTTTAAGCGGACTTGCACAACTTTATTTTCCTTATCAGTAAATGCTCAGCCAAACAATTCTTACCTTCTTGTTGATCTTACTCTTGGGTTTCATTTGAATTTTAAACCTGGGGCAAGAATAGTGGGATCTCCCAGAATCAACAATAAACTAATTACTCCTTCTCAGGAACAGAACATGACGGTGAATTATAATTTCAGGTTTTGTTTTGGCTGGGACTGCGGACCTCAGATTAGTATCTGTGGGTTAGGAACAGGCTTTGCACGACAGATCACGTTGCTTACCAGACAGGAGCCAACAGTGTTCAGACGTGTTTTGTAGTTGTTATTGTTGCTTGTATTTCTATTTCTATGTCAAGGCACTCTTATTTTAGGAGGAGCAAGAGGAATTTATATTTCATCAGATTTTTTTTTTAATTGTGAATTAAATGGTACAATGTTCTCGATTCATTCTAATAGTTTACTTTTTGGCACCTTGCCCAGGTTGGCACTCTGTATAGCTGGCTCTTCTTTCTCTTAATATTGTTTTATGTCTGTGGCCTTCCTATGACCCTAGTAAAACCAAAAAGAGAGCAAAACCACTTTGTAACAAGTTGGTGGATTTTTTTATCCTTATAAAATAAGGAAACCCGATAATACAAAGCCAAAACTCAAAAATGGAGTGTTTCATATATATACAAAATTCCTTTTTCTCAGTGGGCAACAAGAGTCTAGATAGCTTTTGCTGAACAGCTCTGTTGTGGACTGATCATCTTTGTAGTAGATTTTACCAACTGGTGTGCAGTAGAAAAGCTCTGGGGCCCAGTAATACTCTCCCCTTAGCTGTCACAGTGTCCAGGCTACGCAAAGGTTTTAGACTCCTTGAGTTGATCTCTTCCTGTCAGAAGCTAAATTTGAGGTCTTCAGTTGGTGGCCAAAGAAGAGTGGGGCCGGTGCCAGCCTTGGAACTTCGCAATCCATTGCACAGGTCTGCGAGTGCTCAGTCATCTGCATCGAAGATCACTGCCGAGGGCGGACAAGGTGAAAGAATCTGACTACCGCTGTCCTGGTCTGAGCAGAGACCGCTTTAAACGCCTTCCCCCTGCTGTGCTTTTATACCTGCTGCAGATGTATCGTCATGGGTCTGTCAGGCCCAGCGAGCACAGCCACGCACCATGATTTCCAATCACGGTTCAGCCCTGCTCTTGACAAACGACCCGCAACTCCTTGTACATCCTAAAGCCTGGTCCCAAGTGGATAGCCACAGCTCCTTTGTACGGAACCCTCCCCCGGAAGTCCCACTGTGGTCCCCCCCCCGCCACTTTCTTTATGCCCATGACCCTCTAAAGACCTTGCAGCCTGTACAAAAGAGTAGCTGGTCTGGTCTCTAGTGCCAGCGCAGTCCTTCTCAGGTTTGTTCTCAGATAAACCTGTCCTGTTGAGCTCATACCTCTCCCTCTTTTCTTTTTGTCCTACTACAAGGAAACTAGGAACTGCTAAAGGAATTCCTTTTTCCTTCCCTGAGATCCAAGCACGTCACCTAAGCATTCACTTGCAAGAATGATGGGCAGGCCCAACAGAAGTTCTAGCAGATACAACTTCAAATGGCAACCCAAATATCAAGCTTAACAAATTTCAGGTACGTCTGAACATTTTTCACCTAAAATTATAGGGTTAAAAGGCTATCAATATCCCCCAAAATGTCATCAGTGAAGTAGAAGGTCTGTCAATGTAGGAAAAATAATTGAAAAACTAAGATGAAACAAAGATATTTGCCTTCAGTGTGGTGAGATGAACTTGAAGATGGCCCCACCGCTTCGCATACAGTTCTTCATGCAATCCACTCTCTTTGAGTGTGGACTGGCCTATTACATCTATCCCATGAACTACCTCAACTCTGAGGAGATTTCACCTCTGTGGTTAATCATGAAAGGTTCTGGCCTCTGTCTTGCTAAGGCACACTTCCCTTACTGGGTTTGATGGAGCAAGCTGTCACACTGGGAAGACTTACAAGGAACTGAAGGTGGCCTCCAGCATACGGTCACTAGGAGCTGAGCTTCCTAGCCCAACAGCTAAAAGGAGCTGAATCTTTCAACAGCCACATTAGCGATTTTCAAAGCACATCTTCCTTATCAAACCTTTAGATGAGACTCCACCCTGACACCTTGGGTACAGCCTTGTGAGAAACCCTGAAACAGGGGATCCATGAAACGCTTGGATTCCTGACTTACAGAAACTGTAAATAATAAATGTGTGCTAGTTCAAGGTGGTAAGATTGTGGTGTGGTTTGTTATGCAGCAGAAATTAATACACCTAACATGTAAGAACACTTGCAAATCAGTAAGAAAAGTACACATCTGAATAGGAAGAAATATAATTCAGCAATTCACAGGAGAACATACCTCAAAGCCTTAAAATATTTATTCTCTATGTCCCTTAATTACCTTAGAATATGAATCAGGTTTGAGAACAAAAAGGTATTTTGAAGGATGTTAACTACAGTGTTTATGAAAGTATAAAGTTTCAGAAATGACCAAAGACTCTATCATACAGATGTTCACAATATTAAGTATTTCTCTAAATAGGATGTTTATTTTTCTTCCCTATGACATGAAAGTAAGAGGTAGACAATTCATGTGTAATATGGGAGCTGCATTAAATCATCAGGGGCAGAGCCTGTTTAATCTTTATGTTCTATTCTCCTGGAAACATTCAGCTTTCCTCTCAAGGTCATCTCATGGTCACAGGTTGACTTCTAGTACTCAAGCCATTGTGTTCTCTTCCCAGGCACAAAGAGTGAGGAATGAGGGAAAAATTAAATGGCACTTGTCAACCAGCTCAGGCCTCTTTTTCAAACTTCCTCTAAGCCCACCTGCCATCCCATTTGCCAACCCCAATGTTGGGCTCTATCGATCAGTGTCAATTCAGGAAGAATAAACCTCCTCAGATACAGGGATATTGTAACATAAAGCTATTATTGCCTAGAACCATAGAAAGCTATTTATTATTCAGCTAACTCTGTGGAGTTTGAAAGTAGTGATACAAAAGAGAAGTGTTTATGTGTAGGTTAAGGAATAATGGAAAATAAAGGAACTAAGGAATAACAGAAGGCCGCCCTGAGGCTGAAATTCAAGCCTCTTTGATGGGTGCATGAATGCCACAGATACACAGAAAAACCTGACCAAGGAGGCTGACCAGAACAGGTCTGTAGGAGTGGCCCAATACTGCTAATGATACAGGAGTGCTGTAGATGATCTTCAGTTTCCAGTGTTATAGAAATGGACCTGACTGTGCTATAGAAGACGCCTTCAATTGCCAAAGGCTGCAGGAAGGATGGATTGTCTTATAATTGGCTGCCAGCAATGAGATCGTGATCTACACACACAGCTGGAGCTTATCCATATGGTTGCTACTGTTGTCAGGTGAGTGTTCTGTAACTGTGAATCAGGTTACATTAATTCTTATGTTGTTAAAGATTTCTACTGATCGTCTGGCTACTTATTCAATAAATATTGAGAGAGAGTTTTGTGATCTTCAAATAAATATATGAATTTGCCTATTTCTTCTTTATAAACATAGGCAAAAATAGAGGTCTAAATAAATGACCTCTATAATGAAAATTATGGTACCCTCAAACTACAGGGCAATTAAAACTGTAGGACAAAAAGAAGCAACAAGATATACCATGTACAGGTACAAATTCCCTATGATGAATGTTATCATTATGTATATCTAAGATGTACCACTAAAATAAAATTAAAAAAGAAAACTACAGGACATCAGAAAATGGAAAGACATCTCTTCCTGGATAGGCAGGATAAATATTGTCAAAATGGCCATATTACCAAAAATGATACATAGATTCAATGCAATCCCAACCAAAATACTCACATTATTCTTTGCAGAACTGGACAAAACAATCCTAAAATTTACACGGAAACAGAAGAGACCCAGAATGGCAAAAGCAACTTGGACAACAACAGCAAAGCAGGCAGCATCACAACCCTGGATTTCAAAGCTACAGTAATTTTTTAAAAAATGGTACTCACATAAAACAGACACAATGGTCAATGAAACAGTACCGAGGATGCAGAAACAACCCCCAACTCCTTCGGCCATCTGATCTTAGACCGAGAGCCAAAAACCATATGCTAGAGAAAAGATAGCCTCTCTTTAACAAACTGTACTGGAAAAACTGGTAATCCATGTGCAGACAAACGAATCTAGATCCATAGCTCTAACCTGCACTAAAATAAAATCAAAGTGGATCAAAGATTTATATCTATATAAACAGAAACACTGACTCTATGGGAAAAAATGGTAAAACTCTTGAAGACATAGGCACAGGCAAGGACTTTCTGAACAGAATTCCAATTACACAGGAAATAACACAACAAATGGGACCATGTCAAATTAAAAAGATTCTCCACAGCAAAGGAAATAATGGACAGACTGAAAAGACAACCTACAGAATGGGAAAAAGACTGGCAGTTCGTCTTCAGTCAGGGGACTAACATCTGAAATACACGAAGAACTCAAAATAATTAGACCCTCCCCCAAATAAAAGACCTAATTAAAAATGGGCAATTAAAATGAACAGACACTTCTGAGAAGTACAAATGGCCAATGGGTATATGAAAAATTGTTCAGCATCTTTTGCCATTAGAGAACTGGAAATCAAAACAACACTGAGATTCCATCTTACTCCAGAAAGAATGATTATCATCACAAACTCAAAATACAAGTGTGGGGGGCGGGAAGAAACCTTTCTAAATTGTTGGTAGGAAAATACAGTAGTACAAGCACTATGGAAATCGGTATGGAGATTCCTCAGAAAACTAAAAATGGAGATTCCATTTTATCCAGCTGTCTCTCTTCTGGGTATCTTTCTGAAAGAGTTAAATATGTATTACAGTAATACATACATACCCAAGTTTATAGCAGCACGATTCATAACAGCTAAGTTTCAGAAGCAGTCTATATGGCCTTCAACAGACAAATGGATAAAGAAAAGTTGGTAAACACACACAGTGGAGTGCTCCTCAGTCATAAATATGAAGGATAAATTTGCATCTTTTGTAGGAAAATGGATGCACCTTGAGACCATAATGCTAAGTGAAATAAAGGAAGGTTAACACGAAAGGTTAAATATCACTGGTTTCTCTTATATGAGAAACCCAAAATATAAATAAAAAGCAAAATAAAAAATAAATTGTAGGAAACATGGAGATAAATTTCATGCAGCTGGGAAGGGGATCGGGGGTAGGAGAAGATGGGCGAGATGGGAGGGGAAGAGGAGTAAAAAGGATCAAGATGCAGTATGTATAAGTACCAGTATCTCATGATAGATGTATTTATTATTATTGTAACCATATACTAGTAAAAAAAAAAGGGAAGAAAAATTACACAGACATCTATGATATTAGCTAGTCGATCCAATACTAGGTTTCCAACCTAGGGGAAAAAAAAGAAAAGATATTTATAACAAAGACTTACCTAAAAAGTGTCTGTATTGGTTTTATTTGTAACAGTCATAAAGTGGAAATAAGAAAAATGTCCATCAACAAGTGAATGGACAACCAAACTGTAGCATATATATCCAATGTTATACTACCCAGTAACAAAAGAAATGAACTTTTGGTACACAAAACAACCTGAATGAATTTCAAAGTAATTATGGTGAGTGAAAGAAATCAAATAAAAAATAAAAAGGAGTACATACTGTGTGATTGTATTTACAGTATATAAGGTTTTGGGAAATTGTCATCCATTATCTCTTCACATGATCGCTCTCCTTGTGTAATATAATTAGAATATTTTAAGGCCTTTTACACCAACCTTATGTCTTTTATATTGTTATGTTGCTCACAGTCTTTATCACTCTGAATCAGTTTGGACGGTTTCTATTTGCTCGTCTTTCTGGTGTTTTCTTGAGTTCAGTAGAGGTTTTTTTTGGCAAATTTTCTTTTTTTTGTTGGTTCAAAATGGTGAAACAATAAGTTACACACAAAAAAATGAAAATAATGGTATGTTAACAAGAAAGTTGCAGAGCTGAATAGTATGGCTTCAATTTTATTTTGCTTGTTTCATTTAATTTAATTTTATTTTTTGGTGCCAGGGATCGAACTCAGGGCCTTGTGTTTGCTAGGCAAGCACTCAAACCACTGAGCTAAATTTCCAGCCCCTGTTTCACTTTATTTTTAACTGACATATAACAACTACATATTTATGGAGTACAGTGTGATAATTTGATACAAGTATACAATGCATATAGATTAAATCAGGGTGATTAACTCCTTTTAAAATATTTATCATTTCTTTGTGTTTAGGAATTCAAACTTCTCTTTTCTATTTCTTTATAAAATATATAAGTTGCTGTAAATAGTAGTCTCCTACTATGCTGCAGAACATTAGAACTTATTTCTCTTACTTAAATATATTTTAATACTCATTCAAATTTCCCTCTATACCTCCTCCCGCTACCCTTCTTAAACTCCAATAATCACTAGTCTACTCTCTTCTAGATCAACTATTTTGGGGTCCATGCACATGTAAGAATGAGAAGTATTTCTCTTTCTGTGTCTGGCTCATTTCACTTAACATAATGTCCTGCAGTTCCCCTCATGTTTGTGCAAATCACAATATCTTATTCTTTTACAGAGCTGAATAATATCCCATTGTGTATATACACACTTTATTTTTCCATTCTTCTCTTGGTAGACACTTCAGTTGATTTCTTAGCTTGGCTGTTGTGAATAGTGCTGTAATAAACACGTGGGTACATGTATCTCTTTGATATAATGATTTACTTTCCTTTGCACAGTTGTAACTAGATTAGGGGGATCGTGGTAGTTTGCTTTTAGTTTTTTGAGGAATTTCCAAACTGTTTTCCTTACTGGCTATACTAATGTACATTCCCATCAACAGTTTGTAAGAGTTCTCTCTCCTCAGCATCCTCAGCAGCAATCCTTACCCAGTTTGGTTTTTTGGTTTCTTTTCTGTTTTTCTTTTTGATGATAGCCATCCTGATTGGGATGGGGTATTTGTATTTTTGACTTGCGTTTCTTTCATGATCGGTGAAGCTGGGAATATTGCCATATATCTGTTGGCCATTTTTAAGTCTTCTTTTGAGAAATGTTTGCTCCCATTCTATTTCTCTGTTCAATTTTCCATCTACTCATCTGCCTTAGTCTGAACTGTCATAAAAATACCATAGACTGTGTTGATCTTAAACAACAGACATTTATTTCTCAAAGTTCTGAAGGTTGGAGGGCCGAGATCAGGCAGCCATTGTGGTTGGATTCTGGCTGGAGTTCTCTTCCTGGCTGCCTTCTTACAGTGTAGCAGAGACTTTTTGATACTTCCCATTTTCCTAATAAATTTTTGATAATCCAAATTTTAATTTCCAGTAATTTACTCTAATTCTTTCATCTTTATTAGTGTTTTGTCTTTTCTGATGTTATTGGCAGAAAAAGAGGGTTTTGTTTTGTTGGGTTTTTTGTCTATTTGATTCTGGATTCATCTCATGTTATCTGTTTCTGTTTTCTGTCTTTTTCTAATTTTGGCTTTCCCCCTTTATACTGCAGGCTTTTCCCAAGTGTCTTCTAATCATTTTTGCCAATATGTATTTAAGATGGAAGAAAGCAGTGAAATCTGATCTCTGTTAGTTGAGTGAAATGGGCAACTGGACTTTATCAGCTACCAGGAAACTAGTCATTTTTCTGGAGTACCCATCCCCCAGAAGGGCACCAGGATATGGAAGGCTTTACCAAGATAGATAGTAGTTACATTTGTGTTATGCGTCATATCTGGACATCCTCCAAAGCCTCATGCGTTTTTAAGTGGGGCTTTTGGGAGGTGATTGCATCATAAGAACATTCTACTCATGGACAGATTAGTCCATTGATGAGTTTACAGCTAAATGAGCTGTTATAAGGTGGGACCTGGTCTGAAGAAATGGGCCACGGGGGGCATGGCCTGGAAGAGTATAGCTCCTTCCCTGCTCTGTCTGTCTGTCTGTCTGTCTCTCCCCTTCCTGGCTTCCATGAGCTGAGCAGTTTTTCTGCCACCATGCCCCTCTGCCATGCAGTTTCTTCTTTGGAGCTGGCTGACCATGGACTGAAACATGAACCAAAATAAAACACTCCTCCTTTAAATTGTGGATATTGGTTATGATGTCCCAGCAACAAGAAAGTAATTAAGACAATTTGCTACCCTAGAATTCCACATACATCTTGTTCAGTGTCTCTTACAAGAAATTTTTATTTTATTTCATTGGTTTCTCTGTAGTCCACCTAGTTGGTTGACGTTTACCAAGGTATATACTGGCTAAAGGCCATTCTGTCTATAAGGATAGGGATAAAGTCAACTATTGCATGCTCAAAGCTTCAACTCATCCCTTTGCTTTTTCTCCCACTTTTAATCCCCTTTCCTCATTACACATACAGTCTAAAGTCTTCCTCGGATTTCCTCAGGGAAGTTGATTGCTTTGGCTGCACTTTCTTCAATTAAGAATCTAGTATTTCTCATGGTTCCAGTTTTAACTTTAGTGTCACCCCTGAGAAGTCTATCAGGACCGCCCTGTCATAAACTCCATCTCAAACATTCCCTATTACTTCCCCAGTTTGTCATTCTCATAGCATTTGTCAACATCTGAAATGATTTTATCATTGATTTATTATTTATTCCATCCACTACAGCATAAGTTCATGGGCAGGAATCTTGTCTTCTTCATAGCTATATCCTCAGCCAGTGCCTCTACCTGCAACACGAGAGGGTCCAGATACATATCAAATAAAGACACGATCATTAGAGACAGGTGGGAAAAGGGAGGGATGCTTCTGATCTAACTCAAAACTCAACCATCCTCGGCTCAGTTCCATCCCCAGAACTTCTCCTTACCCAGAATTTGAAACTCACTCATCCCTATCCAAACCTAGAATCCCCAGGATGACACTGATCTCTGTTTCACCAAACTTTGCCTCACTTCCTGTGTTCCTAGGTTGTTAATTGTCACTTCTTGGGCATATTTCAGATTCAGTATTTCTCAAGACCTCCCCAAACCTAATGTTGATGGCTACAATTGTGACCCTGCCTTACCTTCATTGTATCCACCTGTGTTTCAGAAGAATACAGTAAGGGCAAAAAGGAATAAATATAGAATTGAGGAAAACAAATTTCCTCTACTTGTCACTTGAGTAAAAATCTGGTACTTTATCCCAAGGCAGGGCTGTGCCAGGACCTTGTCTGTTCCAAAGCCTGACCCTCTCTGAAAGGATCCACAGAGGATAGGAGTACTGTCTTTGGAGGACTCTTCAAGGGCTTTTGCACTGTCTGCCTCCAGTATCCATGACACAGGACACTGGACCAGTGGTGCAGCCTCAAATTCTTTTTAGGATGACAGAAGGTGTACATGAACGAATTAACAATACATAAAGGAGACTGCGTCCTCTGATATTTTATTAACCATAAGTGGACACTCCATCCTTGGGAAACACAGCGAGGCAAGTTGAGCGAGGCTGCACAGACCACCAGCTGTGTTCCTTTGAAATCTCAGTGCTTGAGTGCCATCTAGAGGTAGAACTAGTACCGCAGAAATTTTAAAGGCCCCTCACACAAAGTTATGAGATGAATTTTCCTACACGATGGGAAGGAAACCTTATCATCCTACTCTGATGGATCTTGTCCTACAATCGAGGACCAGTTGGAAGCAAGTTGCTCACATTCTGAGTCAAAATCTGCCTGCAACTTCCCTGACATCCGCAGACTGTAGAAACTGCCCTGTCTCTAATGAATCCTAGTGTGTTGCCCCTGACATTTTCTCAGTACCAAGGCACAGCATTTTCTTTCTTTAATAAATAATTCTCTTGACATATTCTTCATGCCAGAGTCTGGTCAGCAGTGTGACTCTGATGAGTCACACCTTGATCTTGGTCCCTGGGCTAGAAGGGCCATCTTCTACCCTCGCCCTCCCTGTGACAAGTGCCCCCTGGACATCTCCAAAATGTTTTCGCTACCCTTTGCTGAGCCAGATCATGTGGAAGAACATATCACACCCTCTTTCGAATATGTTAGCATGTGTAGGAATTGGGCATGTACATTTTTATTTTAGTTTATTAGTACATGTGTGTAGGACGTGATGTTTGCATTCCTTCTAGGAAGTTGGTAAATGCACATAACACATCTTAATTCCTTTTTCATTCCTTTCCCCCAGCCCAGGGTCTATAAATTTATGCAGTGGAAATCGCTCTGTAAATCAGCAAGATGTGCTATTAAATCTACTGAAATTTGGGCAAATTACTTAACTTCTCGCAGACCTGATTTCCCAATTTGTTAAATGGAATGATAAAACCTACTTCATGGTCTCATTGTAAGAATTATTAAAGTTTATTATTTATTTACATACAACCTAGCACAATTCTTAAAATAAAGTGCTAAGACACTGTTAATTTATACTACTATCATATTAATAAAATCCTAGCTATGAGATTAACTCACCTACTTTGCAAGATTGTTATGGGCATTAAACTGTGTACACATGTAGGATAGAAGGCCAGGCAAGATCTATTTTTTCCCAAGAGAATCTGCCAGTGGCTTCTACACAGTAACCATTGTAAGTTTTATCACCTTAAAATCGATGTCTGATTTTTCTCTGGACACTTTAACTGCTCCTCCTAGTGATTGCAAACAAAGACCACAAAGTGCCCTGAGATGTACAATAAGGATTCTCTGGGCCCTTTGAAAACTGTTCCAAGATTTGGCCACTCAGGTGAAGGGGCTGAATTTATACAGGATCAACCTAGTCCCTCCCTTGTGGTAACCATGAAGATGAAACTCCTCCTGAAAGATTGGGTAGATTTGGGAACATCATCAAACCCTTCATAGAGCAGGATATTCTTGGAAAAGTCAGGGAAGGTAGGTGTTATAAGGAGGTGGGCCTTGAGCAATGAAATGAAAAGCAAAGGGATGTGACCTGTTGCTGTGCCCCAGGTGTTACAGCATCACATCTGGTATATGGTAGCACTCAATCACGGGTGGTTCTTTTTACTGATGTTATTGTTCCATGTGGTTTCTTGCTAATCCAACCCAGAACTTATGTTGTCTGGCAGCGATCTCATCTGGGCCCAGTTAGCGGCCGCCCTGTGAATGATCACTCAGCGGCCAGGCCAGAGAATGGAGGGAGAGGATACAGGGTAAGGCAGTCGGTCCAGGCTGCCAGCACAGACGCGACTCTAAATTCTAACGTGCCCTTCACGTAAATGTTCTTTGAGCAAATAGTCTTCCTAGTACAGAGACATTCGAAAAGCACCTCAGAATAATGCCTGGCCTTTAGACGTCTCTAATGGGAGTAACTTGCTGTGAACGGCGTGTCCAAAGAGTAACTGCCCAATCTGAGAGTACATTGTTTTTCTTTTCCCCCACCAGTGTTAAATTTCATGGATAGAAGGCCGGGAGAATGAACAGAGGATGGAATGAAGTAATCATGCTTGTGGATGTGAAAAAGTCCAGAGGCCTCAAATCATCTCCTGAGTGGGCTGCGCTTTCTTTCCCAATGGACTTTCCATGTTTGTTCCATGAACAATGCGCTCTTAAACAATGAAACAACATAGTTGTCACCATAACCAAATGGCAACTGGAAAGCAAACTGCCATCACTAATTTGCGTCTCCTAGTACAGCTTTCTTCATAGCGCACAGTTAATTACAGTAGAGGCAGGGGAAATAAATCAGATTCCCTTGGCCTATTGTTTGGATCTCCTTCTGGATGTAAACATCAAGATCCATCTTTAGGTTTATTGGTGAGAAATATCAGCCTATTGTCCTAATGGTAAAATACCATCATCTACTACCATAGGATGCACATTAAATTTAGGGAAATTCCACAAAAACAATCTCTGAATCATAGGCAATAAGAGCTAGAAGGGTTCAGAAAAATAGCCCACATCTTTCTCAGCCTCAGCATCCCACTGAAATCAACTAGAGAGCTTTTAAAATACACCATACGCAAGCCCCACCTCAGACCTATTAAATCAGAATCTCTAGGGGCCTGAGCTAGTTATCAGTATTTTTTAAAAACTTCCCATGTGATTAATAAGTGCGACTTAGAATGAGCACAGCTGATATAAATCAACCCCAGGAGTGCTGGTCTAGTTCCCATCCATTCTCTCTGGTTCCCTCTTCCCGGAGAGTCATCCCTGCCTCCCAGTCTCTGCATCTACTACTCATCAAAAGCAGAAGGAGCAGCTTCTATGTGCCAATACCCCCCTTCTTGGAATACTCTTCAGACTTCTTCCACCGCAAGGCGTTTCTTAGCATTCTAAAGAAGCATTGCAAGTAGAAAGGAAGAATAAGTGCTGGTGTGCAAATGCACAGAAGGACAACAATTTAGGGGGTGGTGCTGGGGATCAAACTCAGGGCCTTGCGCTTGCTAGGGAAGCGCTCTACCACCGAGCTAAATCTCCATCCCCAGGACAACTATTATTGACAGTAATCTATTGTGATTTCCAAAGTAGCTGGGAGACACTCTTCAATGTTCTCACCATAAAGCAAATATAAATACATGATGTGATGGACATGCTAATTATTCAGATTTGTACACATATATCAAATCATTACATCATACTAGATAATTATGTACAATTAATTATTATGTATTGACTTTTTAACATTTTTTTACAATTTTATTTTAGCAATACATTTTAGATATACATAATGATAACATTCATCATAGGGAATTTGTACCTGTACATGATATATCTTGCTGCTTCTTTTTTTCCTATTCCCTTCCCCTCCCTTCACACCCTCTTCCTTCCTTATTTATGAAAGTTTTGTTTATATTTTTTCTCCTTCTATTTTTTCCCTTGTCCTTCCTTCCCCCCCATTCCCCTTCCTTGTCCCTCCCTCCCTCTTCCTTGTTCCTCTTCCATTTGAACAATTTCTTTCCTTTTCCCAATATAATACATTTCCCAATATAATAATTTTAGTCCTTATTTACATTCTGTTTCTCATACCAGGAAACAATATACTATTTAAACATGCATGTCTGATTTATTTCACTTAAGATTATGGTCTCAAGGTGCATCCATTTACCTAGAAATGTCTCAAACTTACCATTCTTTATCCCAGAGTAGTACTCCATTGTATTAAAAAAAAAAACACATCTTCTTTATCCATTCATCAGTTGGTGGGCATTTGGGCTATTTCCAAGATTTAGTTATTACAGATTGTGCTGGTATAAACATGGGTGTGTACGTATCACTGTGGTATGATGCTTTTAATTCTTTCGGGAAGATACCAAGAAGGGCACTAGCTGGGTCAAATGGAACCTCTAGTTGTAGTTTTTTGAGGACTCTCCACACTGATTTCCACAGTGGTTGCACCAGTCTACAGTCCCACCGACAGTGGAGAAGGGCTCCTTTTTCTCCACAGCCCCTCCGGCATTTGTTTTGGCTGATTTCTTGATAATAGCCATTCTTTCCGGAGATGGAATCTCGGTGTTGTTTTAATTTGCCTCTCTTGAATGACCAGTGATGTTGAACATTTTTTCATATGTTTATTTGCCATTTCCACTTCTTCATCTAAGAAGTGTCTATTCATTTCAGCTGCCCATTTTTGGCTTGGGTCTTTTAATTTGGGGGGGTCTAATTTTTTTGAATTCTTTATATATTCTAGATATGAATCCTTTGTCAGAGGAACAACTGGCAAAAATTTTTTCCCATTCTGTGGATTGTCTCTTCACTCTGTTGGTGGTTTCTTCAGCTGTGCAAAAGATTTTTTAATAGGATGAGACCCCAGCTGTTGATTCTTTGTGATATTTCCTGGGCAATCATGGTTTTGTTCATAAAGTCTTTGCCTACACCTGTGTCTTCAAGAATTCTACCTACTCTATCTTCCAGCACTAAATAATGATTTAGTGTTTCTGTTTTAATATTTAGATCTTTGATACATTTTGATTTTAGTTTAGTGCATGGGGAAAGATATGGGTCTAGTTTTAATCTTTGGCATGTGGAAAGCTTGTTTTTCCAGCACCATTTATTGAAGAGGCTGCCTTTCATCCAGTGAGGATGTTTGGCCTCTTTTTCAAAGTTTAGACTTGTTTCTGCACAGCTAATCTGTTCCATTGATCCTCGGGTCTGCTTCTTTTTTTTTTTTTGCCAGTACCATACTGTTTTTATCACAGTAGCCTTGTAATATAATTTTAGGTCAGGGATCATGATGGCCCCTGCTTTGCCTTTGTTGCCCAGAATTGCTTTTCCTATTCTAGGTCTCTTCTGGTTCCAAATGAATTTTAGGATAGTTTTCTCTAATCTGTTAGGTATGCTATTGGTATTTTGATTGGGATTCCATCAAATCTGTATAACAATTGTGGGAGTATGGCCATTTTCACTATATTGGTTCTTCCTACCCAAGAACAAGTGATATCTTTCCATTTTCTGATATCCTTCTTGATCTCCTTTTTCAGAGCACTGTAGTTTTCAATGTATAGGTCTTTTGCTTCCTTCATTAGATTGATTCCGAGGTACTTCCTTTTTGTTTGTTTTGTTTTTTGATGCTATTGTGAAAGGTGTTGTTTTTCTAATTTCTTTCTCGGTGAGTTTGTTATTTGTGTGCAGAAATGCTATTGATTTTTGAGTGTTAACTTTGTATCCAGCTATGCTGCTGAATTTGGTTATTAAAGCTAGAAGTCTTTCAGTAACATTTTGGGGGTCTTCTACATAGAGTATCATATCATCCATAAATAATGATAACTTAACTTCTTCCTTTCCTAATCGTATCCCTTTTATTTCTTTCTCTTGTTTAATTGCTCTAGCTAATGTTTTTAGAGTATATTGAATAAGAGTGATGATAGTGGATGTCATCTCAGGGGATGCAGAAAAAGCATTTGACCAAGTCCAATTCATGATTTAAAAAAAAAAAAAACCTGCAGAAAATTGGAATAGATGGTCTTTATCTCAATCTGATAAAAGTCATCTAAGACAAACCAACAGCCAACACCATACTAAATGGACAAAAACTGAAAGTTTTCACTCTACAATCTGGAACAAGACCAGGATTTTTTTTTTTTTTTAATTTTTAAAAAGCATTCTCTCCTACAAACAATAGCTTCTGACTAATTTGACCACCAGAGGGAGCCAAACACCCCACTCTTTTTCAAATAAACCTCAGTGCGTCGGACAGATGGAAGAGAGCGAGCAGAAGGCTGAAGGCAGGAGCAGGTGAGGGCCATGAGAAATGACCCCTGCCCACCCTGAAGAAGGCCATGGGGTGCTTCAGATAGAGCAGGCTTGGCAGGCAGCCACACCCGGAGCTCACTAGCTGACAGCTAACCTCTGACCATCATGCACAGAGCACTACAGAAAGGCATGTGAGGGTCAAATGACCAAATGTATAAGTGCCCCTGCATAGAGCGAGGTCAGGTCAGTGGTAGGTGCCATCTCCCAACATTCCTTCCCCTTCCTTCTCTCCATAATTTCTTGTATCTTCATCCTTTCTGTTTCCTTTTCCTGGCAAGCTGCATGAGGCAGGGAGTCTGAGCCCAGAGCACCCTCACCTCTCCCCTGGGCGGCAATGCACGTGTAGCCTCCCCGGCAGAACAGTCCTACACACACTAACCTGTACACAGGACAAGCTCCAGCGAGGGAATAAAAGTTGTCTCAGTGGTCTTGTGAGCCCCCTACTCTCTACCTCAGTCAGAGAGCTGAGACTGGAGCCCAAGCCAGTCCACAGTGTCGTTACTCTGCTTTTCTCCACCCCTCCCCGACCACCAGCCTTCGCCTCTGCTGAACACTCCTGGGTAGGAAGCTCCCCGACTCACTCGGCAGCCACCTGTCCAAAAGGCGGTGCCCAGGTTGAGCTAAAACTTGCTTCTACATTATGCTTCTGCCCTTGTCTCATCAAGGGTGTGAAATCTTCTCAGCTTTGGACATTAACAGATGCCTCCCAATCCTGAAAAGGTCTCCCCAACTTATGGTCCCCACGCCTGAAGCTGACTGGTTCAGTGTGGCAACCAGGGATGAGGCAAGGGCCGCTTGCTCACGTGTGGAGGTCTGAATATTGGGAGCTTATCTTCGGCGCACACCCAGGGCAGCAGGACAGCTTGCTCTTTCCTGTCCATCCACTTGCTGGCTACCTCCAGTTGCCAGATGTTTCTCCCAGGAATGGTACAAAAGATTGAGCTCGCTAATATTTACAGTGGGGGTTTAGATCCAAACCCAGACCACCTCCACCAGCCTCCTTATCACTACTCCTCTCCCCACACCAGGGCTGGGTCTATCTGACAGTCCACACCCACAGAGCTCAGCACTTTGTTGCAAAACAACAACAACAACAAAACGAAACTCCTTAAGAGTCCAACTGCTATCTTGGTGTGGTAGCTCACACCTGTAATCCTTGAAAAGCTGGGGCAGGAAGATCCAACTTCAAACCCACACTTCAAAATAGAAGCCCAGACTTCAAAATAAAAGTACTGGACAGCAAAAGAAACTACCAACAGAGCGAAGAGACAACCCACAGAGTGGGAAAAAAATTTTGCCAGGTATTCCTCTGGCAAAGGACTAATATCTCGAATATATGAAGAACTCAAAAAGTCAGACCCCCCCCAAAGTTAAAGACCCAATCCAAAAGTGGGCAACTGAAATGAATAGACACTTCTTAGATGAAGAAGCAGAAACAGCAAATAGACATATGAAAAAATGTTCAACATCACTGGTCATTCGAGAGATGCAAATTAAAACAACCCTGAGATTCCACCTCACTCCAGAAAGAATGGCTATTATCAACAAATCAGCCAATAACAAATGCTGGAGGGGCTGTGGAGAAAAAGGAACCCTTCTCCACTGTTGGTGGGATCATAGACTGTTGCAACAGCTATGGAAATCAGTGTGGAGATTCCTCAGGGAACGAGGACTAGAGATTCCATTTGACCCAGCTATTCCCCTTCTTGGTATCTTCCCAAAAGAATTAAAAACATCATACCGCAGCGATATATGCACACCCATGTTTATAGTGGCACAGTTTGTAATAGCTAAATCTTGGAAACAGTCCAAATGCCCATCAACAGCAGAATAGATAAAAAAAGGTGTTTTTTTAATACAATGGAGTACTACTCTGCCATAAAGAATGATAAACTTGAGGTATTCCTAGGTAAATGGATGCATCTTGAGACCATACTCTTAAGTGAAATAAATCAGACACACATGTTTAAATACCTCATTGTTTCTCTGGTGTGAGAAACTGAAAGTGTAAATAAAGACTAAAATGTATTATATTGGGAAAGGGAAGAAAATGTCCAAATGGGAAAGGGAACAAGGGAGGTGGAAAAAAACAGAGGGATAAGAGAAATAAGAAACGGAAGGAAATAATGGAAACAAAGCTTTTGTAAATAGGGAGGGAGGAGGGGGGTGAAGGGAGGGGAATGGGAAAAAAGAAGCAATGAGATATATCATGTACAGCTACAAATCCCCTATGATGAATGTTATCACTATGTACATCTAAAATGTACCATTAAAATAAAAAAAAAAAAAGTGCTGGGGATGTAGCTCAGTGCAAATGTCCTGGATTCAATCCCCAGTACTGGAAAAAAAAAATCTAACAGCTAGATTCTTTTCCAGGGTAGTCCAAACCCATTTCCAAACGAACAGTCACATTCCCACTCTCGGCCCAGCACTACCAGAACCAGTCTTGACCAGCAGGGGAGACTGCTTGCTCCCAAGGCTGAGAACGAGGGTGCACGCACATTTCACACCAAGGCACCCTCCCTCCCTTCCTTTGTGTCTTCCCGTATACAATGACAGACACACACATACATGCTGAGACATACACATGCAGACAAATAGAGATGCACATGAAGGTGCTACACATATATTAAAATGTACGAAGAACACACGAATACATATAGACACATGCAGGCACAAATGTACAGAGGACATACACAAATAGACACAGAGATGCATGCACAGAGAAACAGACATCAACAAAAACAAAGACATACACAGAAACACACAGACTCAAAGACACACACATAGACACAGACACAGACACAGACACACACACACACACACACACACACACACACGCACACGCTCTGCTATACCACCCAGCTTCAGAAAGCTAGCGACCTCCATGGGCACTGGCACTGTCCCTATTCTCCACTCAAGGACCTAGCAAAGCTGTGGCACCCAGTAAGTGCTCAGGAAACAGGAAACAGAGCTCAAGGGAGCCATCCCAGGTAGCTGCTTGAGCAGCAATGAGAAAAATGAGTTGTGACTGTATCTCCTGCTGATTAAATCCTGCATATAACGTTCTAGCTGGAAGGCTTCAGACTGTGAAAACATTTCTGAGCTCCCCCTCCCTTCTTTTCCCACCAAGACCAGACTCCATCTGGAGCCCCAGTGGTGTGGCTGTGGCCCTGTGGGCATGGTGACAGGTGATTCTTGGAGGGTTTCTACCTCTTGCTTTGGCCTACCTGTGTGCCCCCCAAAAATGCGGGGCTCTGGAGAACCCTATCATCAGACAGTACCTGCTTCCCAGAAACTGCCGCCACCCAAGTGTTCCTGGGCGATGCTGGAGCCCAGTGTGCCTGACTCCAGAGCCTGTGCTGAAAAATGCTGGGCTCCTGAGACCTCCAGCACCGTCAGAGAGGCCCTGATGGGACAAGCGCAGCATCCTGGCCGGGAGGGAGCAGGGAAAGGGGCCACAGCAGGAAGAGTGCAGGAGCAGGCAAGCCCACTTTCCAAAGCAGCAGGAACCGAGCACTCTGATGGGGTCAGAAACGCCTCAGAAGCTAAGCGACTGTACGCAAGGGCATTCATTTTATTCATTCGTTCATTCCTGAGAAAGAGGCATTATGGAATATAGTCAAAGTATAATCAGATTGAACCGAGTTTCCGTCTGGACTCTGCCACTAAGAAGTTAGGTTACCTTGAACAAAACACCTGATCGTCTCATTCTCACGCCACTGTAAATTTGAGAATAATTATATCCCCATTTCAAAGGTTGTTGTGGAGATTTAATGAGATAATGCATATAATATAGTTACCTAATGCTCATAAAAGCCTTATAAGCTAGATCCCTGTTTTACAGATGAGGAAACTGAGGCAGTAGGAGAGGAAGGAAGTTTTCCAAGTTTGCAGGGCTTGGCAGTGGGAGAGGTGGGACCCAGAGTACAACCCTGTGTGACTTGTTAGCCTCTTATATTTCAGGGATGTGTGGTGTCCCCTACATCTTGGTACCCACTATTGCAAGGCCCTGATCACTGTGGTGTGGAAAAAACGAGCCTCGGTACCCTCAGAATCTCTGGTCACTTCCTTTCTCAGATCCTTCGAAGCACCAAAACCTGACTCTTTGGAACTCTGGCCTCCTGCAAGGTTTGGGAGGACACAAGCCCCACAGCCTGCTAGCAACATGTGCTTCAGGAGAGGCTGCCTGCTCCTTGGTTGCAGTGGGAAGAGGTGCTGTCTTCCAGCCTGAGGCTCTGTCCTTATTCAAGAAATGACCCATGGCCGGCGTGGTGACACATACCTGTTATCCCAGCACTGTGGAGGCTGAAGCGGAAAGATCATCGGTTCAAGTCCTGCATGAGCAGCCTGGCCTCTTAGCAACACCTTGTCTTTAAATACAAAAAAAATAAAAGGGATGGGGATGTAATAGCTCCATGAAATGCCTCTGGACTTCATCCCTAGTACCACAAAAAAGAAAAGGAAAGAAAAAAGAAAAGAAAAGAAAAAGAAAGGAAGGAAGGAAGGAAGGAAGGGAACATCTGAGCAGGCCTCCCTGCTGCAGCAGCTTGCTGCTCCAGGCCTGAGTACAGGGAGTGCGCTGTGCTCAGAACAGGTGTCTGGCCCATTGCTCTCTCCCCCTGGCAACTAACTGGACAGCCCAGCGTGAGCCCTTCGGGCTGCTCTCAGAGTCCTCAGCACGCAAGACAAGGGCCTCCCTGGTTTCCCGGCCATCATTTCCCTTACCCTGAGGGCAAGCTTTCCCGTCCCTACCCCAAGGGAAGTAGCCATCGCAACGCCATAAGCCAAGGTTTTTACGACTCTAACAGATGGTGGGAACATAAGAATCAGTTTAGGTAGTTACTTAAAATTATCTCCCTGCAAGAGATCTTGATTAGGCAGAGGCGGAGGTGAGGCAGGCCGGGATGCTGCGACGTGGGCCCTGGGGGCTGTGTTGTTCTGATGACTCTGGCTCTGATGGTGAGTGAGGTAGAACCCCAGCCATTAAAACAGAGCCAGATCCGGAGGTGAAACTGACGAAGCACAGGCTTCTGCGTCAGATGAACCTGGTTCCTGTCTTGGCCGCACCATCTTCTAGCCTTGCGCCGGGTCTAATGACTCACTATCTGTGAGCCCCATTACGCTGCCCCAGGGTCCCCCTCCCCGGGCCTATTTGGAGTTATCCTGAGGATTAAGTGAGCTATTATTCATCCCTGGAATGGTCCAGCACATGAGGAATAGGACTCCCTCCAGTCTCTGCTTGCGTCTCTACCAGGGCATCTCACACCAGCGTCTCCAAGGTAGCATTTGCTCAGTTATTGTAACACACAGAGACTATCTCTCTCCCTCCTCCCTCCTTCCTTCCTTTTCCTTCCCTAGTAGGCATGCGCTCTGTGAGGACAGGGTCCTGGTTAATCCCCTTTAAAAGCTTTTTTTTTTATTTTCAGGGACACTTTTTTTTTTTTTTTTGGTTCTGGGGATCGAACCCAGGGCCTTGCGCTTGCTAGGCATGCACTCTACCGCCGAGCTAAATCCCCAGCCCTATTTTCAGGGACTCCTGCAGAGCCCAACGCACAGTAGGGTCTCTGTGAGTTGCTAGTCTAGTGAAATAAGGAGGGCAGACCTTCAGCATGTCCCTCCAGCCCTGGGCCCTGGTCAATTCTGAGAGACTAACAAAATCTACCAGTATTCACTGACTGATCACTTAGCACCAGCGCTAGGGCCTTGGAATACCTCGCTTCCATCCTTATTTCACTCCTGCAGATATGGATTACTAACTCTGACCAGCTACCCTGTTTTGTTTTGTTTTGTTTTAGAAGGTGACTATGACACAGAAAGACAAGGTATTTTGCCCAAAGTCAAGCAATAGACAATGTCAGGGTCGGGACTGGAACTCAAGCCCATAAACCCAAAGCTTGTGCCTGTCTCACTGCAACAGCCTTTCCTCCATAACCAAGAACCACCCCCTCCTTGTGGTCCCTTCCCCATGCCTAGCACTCCTGGAGGTCAAGGTGAAAGTCACAAAAGAAGCCAAGTGCATCTGGGGTCTACAGCCTGACTTCATGCCCATCTGATACACACTGACTCCAAATTCTCCAGACTAAAGCCATAAAACCTTTGAGGCCTTATTTAGTGTTGCTCCCAGTCTAGCTCGGAGGCAGCTCCACTACTTTTGGCTAAGAATATTACTTCAAATAACTCACGCGGACAGCTGTGTAACCAAGAGGAGAGATAGATGGGTCCCGGAATGCCCCTCTGCTGTAGATCACACCCTCCCCACTCCCTTTCCTTCCCCCAAGCTGCCCGGACAGAAAGAGGTCAATGATTAATTATGCTAAGATAAACAGAGTTAATTTTCTTCCTGGATAAAACTAATTACAACTGTGTTTATTTTGGTAGGACACGGAATTACTGTCCCTGGTGACAAATCTTCCTAATTGAAAAGAGTGTTTATTCTAAAGGCGTGGGGGCTGGGGTCACTAAACAACAGTTAGCTAGTGCTTTCCCCATTTTTCACTTGAAGAGGGACAATGATTGGGTGTTGGCCTCAAAGGAACATACAAAATCTTTTTCTCAGGGTGCCCCTCCCTCAGCCTGCTGGACAGTCCGAGCATCAGCATGGGGGAGACGTGGCTGGCAGTTTGGGGACAGTTTCCTAGGAGAGTCTGTGCCCTGCTGCTGATAAGCCCTTAGTGGCTGGTGAAATCAGGGCAGCGCTCTATTTGACAACCCCGTGAGGAGCAACAAAGGAGGGTTTTAAGTCCCACCACCCACAAGCATCATAAACTGTGGAAGAACAAATGTGGGACCAAACCCAAATAAATTCTTTCATGCTGGGTCAACTTCACTGGGGATGAAGACGAGAAGCAGGGGGCCTGCCCTCAAGAAGGCTGTGGCCAGGCGGCAGAGACAGGTAGCAGTTGTTCACCCGAAAGGTGCTGAGGAGCAGAAGGAAGAGCTGTGGAGAGGAGGTGGGCAGGTGGAGAAGGGGAAGAGGAACCAGCGTGAACACAGGTGTTCAAGGCCTGGCACGGAATCCCTGATCCAGGACAGCAGGGGAACCTGAAGAATGTAAAGGCAAACGAAGCTAGAAAGATAGTTGGTATTTGAATCATGATAGGTAGTATTCATTTATTAGAGTTGCCATAAAAATTATCACAAACTGCCATAATGAATTACCACAGAAATGTATTGCCTCAGTTTCTAGAGGCTGAAATCCAAAATCAAGGTATAAGCAAGGATATGCTCTGTCCAAAGCCTTTAGGGGAAGATTCTGTCTTGCCCCTTCTAGCTCCTGGAACAGCCTTCCTTTGATTGTTTCAATTTATCTCCAGTCTGATTCCACGGCCTATGGCAACCTCCCTCCAGGGCTACGTCTGTGTCTATATAAGAGTTCCCTCTTATATAGACGCCAGTTATATTAGACTAAGAATCCGCCCTACTCCAGAATCACTTCCTCTTAAAATGTTTCAGCGACTCCATTCCCAAACAAGATCACGTTCTGATACCAAGGCTTAGGACTTCAGCATACCTTTTGGAGGGACATGATCCAGTCTGCGACACAAATTACAGAGACCACCTGCATAAGTATGAAGTTTATGAGCACAGGGAAGAGCGACTCTCTTTGTTTTCCTTCATTTCATTTGTTTAAGAAGCTATCTCTCGGTCCACAGTGGAGGACTCATTGGTGGGCATGACCCACACTATGAAGGCCAACTAGGAAAAGCGTCACTATGATAACCCACATGAGCCATCATCGTACCTAAAACTTGGCAGTAGTAGAAAAGGCAGGTTGGAGAGAGAAATCTGTGATGGTGGTGTTTCGGGCTCCAAGACTTTATCATTCAAAAAACAGTGATAACTGGGATTTTGGAGGAGTCGGGGGGGTGGGGGGGAGGAGGAGTCAAAACTGACTTGCAAGCTTCCGACTGAGCCCCTGAGCTCACCAAGCAGGAAAAGCAGACAGGAAGAGGAGAAATACACTCAGTTTGGAACAGGAGCATCCCGGCTATGTGATCAGAGATGTTCAGGAGGCAGGTGGATGCAAAGGTCTAAAATTCATGGAAACCCTTCTTTCTGGGCATATAGATTTAGAAAACATAAAAAAAAAAAATAGACATCATGGTAGTAGGAAAATGGTCACAAAGAGTGAGGAGAAGGTGTAACACCGAAGCCTGAAGAGCCTGTTACACAAGATGTCAAAAGAGAAGGTTTCTAAGCCCAAACCAAACCATCAACCAAATCATCCTCCTGCCACCAACGGTGCATACTCCACTGCTGACCTGTACAGTGCCTTCTCCTGGATGCCTGGATACTAGATTCTCCATGAGAGGTGTGTGTGTGTGTGTGTGTGTGTGTGAGTGTGTGTGTACTCTCCCCATCCCCACGCCCAGTCTTGGCCAACTCCTCAAGGACATTGTGTTTCATGTCTCTGCCTGCTTCTCCTGGTTCCTGTTGGGCTCCATGAGAAGGGCTGCTTATTGCTAAATATGTGAATAAGGAAACTACCATCAAACATTTATTTAGTACCTACAATGGGTAAGGTTTTGTAACAGCAGCCTGACACCGGGCCCCAAATGCTAAATGTTGGCGAAAGGAAAGGAGGAAGAGTGGGGACAGCCAGTGGCAGCCAGGAAGGTTCTGATGGCACTAGCGAGACTCGGGGTCAGTGCCCTGCCCCTCCTCCCACGCTCAATGCCTACGGATACCAGTTAGCTTTCTGGGCCCTTCTATAAAGTTAGGGGTTTAGGGTGTAAGATTTTCTGAGGCCCTTGGCCTCTGTGAGACTAGAGCCCAGCTTTAAAGTTTGAAAGACAGAAAAGATAAGGCCTAATTCTTTCCACCACTCTGCACAGAAATGCTGTGCATTTGCTCCTGTGATTGCTATCCCTGTCTTACTGACAAAGATTCTTCGTCTGGCTAGACTTCAGTCAGGCCTCCAAACCTTCTCTTATGTCTTCCTTGTAAAATCTAGTTTTAGCAAGTAATGCTGCCAAGGCATTTTCCCAAGAATTCTCCCCACCCTCCGTATCTGATCATTGTCAATATCTGATCAGAATTCACCACTCCCCACTGTTGCTACCTTATCACCCCGAGATCCTGCCAAATTGGTGCAGCCAGAATTTCCTCCAGACCTGATGTTTCTTCCTAGAGCTTTCCCATCCACCAATTCCCTGCTCCTTGGCGATAAATCCCCCTGTCCCTGGGCGACTGGGGATGAAGATCTGTTTTCCACTGGGGTGTCTCTTCCTCTATGGCAATAGTCCTGAATAAAATGTGTCTCTATCACTTTAACTTTGGTCTGGTTCTGGTTCTCTTTTACATCTCAGAGGAGAAACTGAGACCCAGAGAACCTCTGAGTTGCCCTGGAGCTGTGAGAAGACAGGGCACAGAGGTACCCAAGAGCTGGGAGGCAAGGGAGAGCATTCTGGTGGCGGATGGCAGGGAGACTGCCTTGCAGGGCAATTGAGCACATGGCCTGTGGAGACAGTCCATTCAGGTATGAATCAGGCAAAAACCCGCTACACAAAGTGTGGGATTATTTGGAGTTCTAACTTGCTGTAAAATCCCTCACCGTGAAGTCCAGGAGCCCAGCACAATGATCTAGACGGCAGTCAGACACTTCATGCTTTTGTGTGGCTGCAGCTCTCTGGAATGCTCTAAAGCAGGAACACCGTCAAGCACGGTTCCCTGCAACAAGCTGAATCACGGGTACCGCACAGATTTCTGGAAACCCATCTGCCTGCACCCCACACCAAACCAGTGGCAACAAACCTCAGGGAACAGGCTGCATGTCTGTGTTGGGAGCACTTGCCCAGGTGAGCCAGTGCTCAGAGCCACCGACAGAGCTCGCTGTGCCGTCGCCTCACCTCATTTCAGAAGCGGCCGGTGCAGCCTGGTGCACACAGGAGGTACAGCAGGAAACCTGCAGTCCATGTGGCTCCCTGCGAAGGGTGGTGAGGACTGGGGATTTTCCTCTGGGTAACCAGCAGTCAGGCTGAGCCTGGCTCAAGCCCTCACCTCAATACCCTGCAGCAGTGGAAGGTACTTCCAGAGCTGCACTTAGGAAAGCTGGGCAAAATGCAGCGCTAAATATGGTTCTCTCCGGGAGACTTCCCTTCTTTTTTTCTCTTGTGACATGGAAAGTGGGTTCTCTCTCAGAAGATATAGTGCTTGGGGTGGTAATGGAGAGAGTAATGAAACAGGAGCCGTAAAGATGTGGAGGAGAAATGAAACACATACGTTTTGGTTCACTTGGGCCTTTCTCTCAGTTAAGCTGTTCTTGCCTCATTAGGAGATGGACTCACTGAAAATACCTTAGGAAAATGAAAATCCCTCTGAACATAAGCACAAAATGTTGGAAAGACATGCAGAGTAAGAGCAAAGGAGTTGAGCAGCATGAAGTTTTCCACGAATTGGAGAGAAATGTGAAATTTCTATACTCCGTATTTAGTCAATTCAGCTGTGCCTCATTTTCACTCATCTATAAAATGGAGAAAATAAATTAGCAAATATTTTGTAGTGTGTGAAGCATAAATAAGTACAGCATCTAGAACAGTGCCTCTCTCTATATTTATCAACTGTTGTTGGCATCACTAGTTTACTGAGAATGCTTCACTCATTGAGTTATAAGGATACATAGCTCAGTTTATTTATCCACAGCAGCTAACCAAGATCTGTCCCATTTCTTGGCCACATCCTCATCTCTAGGCAGACCCCAGCACTTTCCTATCAATATCCATTAGTAAACCTCAAGTCCAGACCAGTTCTCTAGTCTAATCTTATATCTTAATTTGGATAGCATTTCCTCTCTTCTCTTGAGTTTGCCAGACTTGGAACTCAAGTTACAAGAATGGGAAAGGGCTGTGGTCTTATCTTTTACTCTTTCTTATCTGGATCTAGTGCCTTTTGTGTTGAGGGAAGAAAGGAAAACAAGAGGGATAGTAGAGGTGACCTGAAACACCAGGCTGCTTGTCATTGGTGGAAAGAGGTCCCTGCTCTCACACTGGCTTCTCTGTTTGGGTGGCTTCTGCCAACTTGCTGACCTCCTATTAGATACGGAGTTGTGATTTTGGAGGCCGAGGTTTATCTTCATGCCACATCACTGTGGGCCCCAGAGGATAGCCATGTCTCCCTTAATCTATCAGCAGCCTGTGTCCCTAACTTCCTCCCTGGCTGGATGTCACCTTTCCTGGCCCAGAACAGTCAAGGCTTCCACTTGCTCTGATTTCTGCTGTCTCCTTATAATGGAGCCCTCACAGGCATAGAGCTTGTTTTCTACACACTTAAAGAGCTGAGGGAGGTTGGTGAGGGGGGCACAGAGCAGTGCAGTTTCTTCTGGGAAAACTTCAAGAGCATTTTCTCTCTCTTCCAAAGTAAATCACTCCACCAAGCTCCCACACAGCAGAGATCTAGGGCAAGAAGTAACACTAGAAGATGCACCTGTGCCCCAAATGAACTGGCTTTACCCCGTTGCCAGAAACAAACAATAAACAGAACAAATACCAGAAAGAGTAGCTTTCAAGACATCAGACATCATACAGCAAAGGACAGTGATCCTTGAAAGATAAGAAACAAACCACGTAAGCCCCAAGATTGCCCCCAGCTTGCCGCATTCAAAGTTTCCAGGCCATGAGGCAGAGAAAAGAAATCGAGCAGAGCCCGGCAGGCTCCTTGAATTGAAAAGAAGCTGGGAGTTGGGGAGATCAACTAGGCTGGAGACTCGAGGACACAGTAATCCTGGAGAGGAAAGAGCTACTCAGAAAAAGGTCTGCGGAGAAGCCCCCCCGCCACACACACACACACTCCATCCTCAGCATAGGACTGACTGGCACACATACGTGTGGAGGCCATGGAGGGTGAAGAAAAATGATCTAAGGTTGGAAGACACTGTCTGATACTCACACAAGGCTGCGGATATTGCATCTTCCCCCCAGTGAGCCTGAAAGAACCATAATTCATGGGCACTGATTAGAGTACTCAAAAGTATTGCTCAGTAGTAGCAAATAATTAGTCTTAGGCTGTTCAGATATGACAAACAAATCATAAAAGTAAGGCCCCAAAAGATTAAACTGTTCCCAAGTAACAATACATCCCAGAAAAAAAGCTCAAGAAGATTTATAGGAATAAAAAAGATCCGCCACCCAATAAGGTAACCATCACAATTTCTGACATCTAAGCAAAGAAATAAGAAAACACAGGGAGTGTAATCAATCAAAACAATTCAAGAACTGAGGTAGATTTTAAGTTAACAGGCGAGGATGTCAAAATAATTTTTGTAACTCTATTCTATATATTTAAAAGTTAAGTAGAAACATAAAAGACATCAAAAAGACTCAAATGGAACATAGAAATAAAAATCTGTTTGAGAAGAAAAAGACTCTGGATAGAGTTAAGGGCATATTAAACATGGCAGAAGAAAAGATTAATTTAATTTGAAGACATCATAATCGGAAGAGAATATTATGAGCAACTTTGTACTAAGAATCTGACAACATCACTGAAACAGACCAATTTCTAAAAATACACAAGCTATCAAAGCATAAAAAAGGAAAGATTTTATCTCTGTGAATCTATTAAAGAAACATAATTTGCAGTTTAATAACTTCTACACAAAGAAAACTCTATAGCTTCTTTACTGAATACTATCAAACCCTGAAGGAAGAAACGATAGTATTTCTCCACCAACTCTACCTGAAAGTTGAAGGGGAAGCCTTCTCGGCTCATTATTTGATGCAAGCATTAACCTGATGCTGATAACATTACCAGAAAACTGCAAACCAATATATTTCAGTGACAGATACAAAATTGTAAACAAAATTTTAACAAATCAAATCCAGTATATAAAAAGGACACTACATCAGGGCCAAGTGGAGTTTTTCCAAAGAACACAGGGTGAGCTTAATAATCAAACATCAATGCAAGTTCTGGAGATCCGTTGCACAATAATGTGAATATACTTAGCATCTTTGAACTATACCCTTAAAAACTGTTCAAATGGCAAATCTCATGTGTTTTAAAACATAATTTTTAAAAAAAATCAATAAAATTCACCATATTAACAAACCAAAAAGTAAGAACTACACGATCATTTCAGTAGATGCCAGGAAAATATTTAACAAAATCCAACATCCTTATAAAATACAATCACTCCAGAAAAAAAAAAAAAAAGGAATCAGAGAGAATAAAATCTACCAAACAAGTAATAGAAAGAACTTCTTCAACTTGAACAGAGGTATATACAAATAAACTATATAGCTAATATTTTACCTAATGGTAAAGACTAAATAAATGAACCTCAGAGTCTTTTTGCTGAGTGAAAAAAGTCACACAAAAACAGTATTTAGTGCATGATTCTATGTATACAAAACTCTAGAAATGGCAAACAAACTATAATAGCAGAAAGCAGATAAATGGTTGCCTAGGAAGAGTGGGTGGGAGACAGGATGGGGGAGAATCACCAAATTTCTACAAATAAATTTGGGGTGATGGTTCTATTCATTCTCCTCATTGTGACAGTGGCTTCAGGGGTGCATACAAATGTCAATGATTACAAAACTGTCAATACTTATACACTTTAAATGTGTATAGTATGCCAATTATACCTCAATGAGCTGGTTTTTTAAAATCAGCAAAAATGCCAATCTCTGGTTCGGTGTACCCTCAAATTCCAGGGAACAGGGGCCAAGCTCTTCCTAGAACTTCCCCTCGAGTTTGGAACCATTTTCCAGAGCCCAACAGCAGCTCTGTGATGGACCAGCAGATTCAGCCCAGGAGCAGCATCGGGCAGGGAATGGAGCTCGCTCGCCCCTCTTCTTGATGTCCTTAGTCTCTAATGGCCCCTCTCTGGGACCCTCCTGTCTCACTTGGATCACAGTGGGGGAGACCTGGAGGGGCGCGCACTTCCCACCGGGACTGTGACACATTTCTCCTCTCTCCTGACCTTCTTCTTGGGTGGACTGGAGGCCTGGGGGCTTGAAGGCTGCCCTGAAGATCAGGTACGGCAGGGGTGTTTATTTCCTGCCAAAGGAACGATCCGATTCCAGTTGCCGGAAGTTGCAGGACAGCCTCTAGCACAGAGGAATCGAGAGAACCAGCAAAGGGGAGTCCCTCTGATGGACCCAAACCTTGCGGGGAGGAGGCTTCCTAAGTGGGGCATGGCAGGAGCCGCTGTGGGCCCAGAAAGCTCCAGGCTGCGTAGTGAGCTAAGTCAACAAATATTTAATGACTTCTTTCCTGGGAGAATGAAGAGCTGGGACAGTCAGACCTTGACGTCCGCAGTTTTGTCTCAGGCTCTTCCCCCACATTCTTCCTCCCTCATGACCCTCCTTTCGGTGTTCAGTGTTACCAAGCAGAGAGGTACAGACAACTTATTTATGCCTAGTATTTTTCCACTCTGAACATATTTTTTAGCACGCAATTGTTTATCCTTGACCAAAATCAATTTAAATATTTAACTCACATACACGTCACGCCATTTCAAGCAGATTTTAGTGATGCCTGCTGGATGCTGAGTTCAATTCTGGATGTCCTGAGAGAAATGGAAGAAAGAGGAAATGATCACAGTGAGGATTCCACAGGAAACTCTGGAAAGTCCTCTCTCTGAACCATCCAGAGCCCATTCTTTACTTCCCAGCCCCACAGACTGACTTCTCACTTCTCACCTGGAGGGGAATTCTCGATTTTGGCTTAGAAACTTGTGAGCCAGCCCCTCAAGGGTACCGGAAACCCTGGCTCCCAGCCAGGCTGGGCTGATGTGAATCTTTACAAGCAGACCTGCCAGTGAGCATTCTTCTGGGCTCCCATCGCTGCCCGACTGGGCCACATCAATCACTGCTCAGACTTCCTTCTGAGGAAGCGAGGAAAAGGGCCCACTTATGTGTAACAACCTCTCGAGGGCTGTGCTCTGCCAACTAGGTTTCCCGGAGGAGAGATGGTCATTAAACCAAACTCTTCTACTGTGCCCTGTCTTTACACACAAGACCCCATTCTTTAAGTGGATGCTAATGCCAAAAGAAGGGGTTAGCTCAGAGTGGGTGAGGGGCCAAGAGGAGGAAATAAAGCAACAGATAAGCTTGCATTAGTGCTTGGAACTAGAAGGAAAGTCACCTTGCCCACTTTGTAACAAGGGCTCTAAGATCCAGAGAGGGAACGTTTCCAAGGCTGCATGTAGCCATTGGGAGGCAGAACTGAAACTTGATGTTGCGGGCTCCACCTCTCAATCAAGAGTCCTTTTTTGCAACCATTTTCATTTTCAGAGCAAATTTCTGAGTTCCCGAGAGAGTTCTTGGAGTCCTGTTTACAGTAAGCTGGGGTACAAACTTCTTCATTTTCCTCTCTTGGAGAATCGAGTTCTATGATCAGGATGAAATTCCCTCTTTTTACTCTGGTTAGAAGAGGAGGGTTCCATTTTGGAATGTAGGTAAAGATAGAGCAGGAGAGACCTTTACAGCCCCCACGAGGTCAACACGATCAAGTCTGAGTTGCACAACAGCGGAGGAACAAAAGTTAATGTACTTTGCCATTTTCTGTATTTGAGTCCATGACTGATTAAATCTGAAGGATCTAAGAAAGAAAAGACAATACAGAGGCCAAAATGGTTCCTTTATAGGTTAGACCCAGAGGCAAATGGGTCTTATGGCAGAAACTGGATAGATGTTCGGCCAACCTGCTTCCTCTGACAGTCAGCTAGATTATATTGTCCAGCCTCAGTCCCTGACTTAGGTCTATCCAGTGGGATATGCTAGACTGAACCCAGCATCTTCACACTGAGCTATGTCTCCAGCCTTTGTTTATTTTTTATTTTGACACAGGGCCTCCTAAGTTCCTGCAATCAAGTGCACGCACCATTTCTCTGAAGACCCATAATATCCTCCCACATATAATTCTCTATTCCTCTCTTTTCCTTTGTCTGCTTGTTGAATGGCCCCAAGAGATCCCAGAACACAATTTTTCAATCTCAGCACAATTGGCATTAGGGGACAGATCATTCAAGTTGGAGGGTGTCCTGTGCATTGTGGGACATTGAGCGCATCTCTGGTCTGTACCAAAATCATCTCCACTTCTGGCAGCAGTGAAACCCAAAATGTTTCTAGACATTTCCAGATGTCCTCAGGGAGACAAAATCATCCCTGCTAAGAGCCAGAGGCATACAATGGTGGGAACTTGGGTCCCAAATGACTATGTGGAACACAGCAACCTTCCCACATTTGTCAGCAACATTAGCAAATTAACTTTTACTGCAATTTAACTTGTACTACAACTTTTACTGGTTCTGTTTGCTCAAAAGTTAATCCATGCTGACTGACAGCATGGCTAAGACATCCCAACAAGTAGACAAACTTACCTAACTAGGGAGAGCAGCTCTATGTTCAGAGTTATTCTTGCTTAAAAGGACAAAACCGAGGAGTGACAACAAGAAATGTGCTTCCTGTGGACAGACAGCTCTTCAAATGAAGACAGAAACTAGGTGTGGTGGAGCGTGCCTGTAATCCCAGGACTCTGGGAGGCTGAGGCAGAAAGATCACAACTTTGAGCCCAGCCTGGGCAAATTAGTGCCTTAGTGAGGCCCTGTCTCAAAATAAGAAAATAAACAAGAGTTGGAGACAAAGCTCAGTGTGACAGTTCTGGGTTCAATCCTCAATACCTAAGGGGGGGGAAAAAAAGGAAGCAGAAGAGGAGGAGAAGCAGGAGGGGAGTAGAAAATGAGGGAGGGAAGGAAGGAAGAAAGGAAGGGTGGAGGGAGGGAGGAAGGGGTGCAGGGGGAAGGGAGGAGGGATAGAGGGGGGAGGGAGGAAGGAAGGGAGGGATACAGGGGAGAGGGAGGGAGGAAGGAAGGAAGAGAGGGAAGAAGGAAGTAGTGAAGCTGAGCTCTATATGCCAAAACAGCCACCCAAATTTACCAGTCTGGTAAATTGCCCCTAATCTACAGTGGTGGAGAAATCTTAGATGAACTGCTTCCTGGAAACTTCCTCCTCTTAAAACCAGGAGTCTCTATACTGGAGTTCTCCAGAGCCCATTTTCCTTTTCCGACATCAGAGGACTTGGTTCAGTCCAGAAAATAGCTTCTATTCTACTCAGTACAAAACATGGTCTTTGTTCTCCTCTCCTCCTTAGGTGCTTTATCTTACTTTGTTATTGAGTCAAGTCTCAGACTTGGCCAAGGTCAAGGGTTGGTCTGTGGCTACACTGAGGCCTTGTTTTGTGACCAAGGTCCAGTTTCGAACAAAAAAACAAAATTGGGCTGTAAATGTGTAAATCTCAGCTCATCATGAATTTTGTAAGGAACTCTCTTCACACAATCCATTTCTTTTCTTCATTGTCTTTCATATTTCTGCTTGAGTGATATATTAACCGCTTCCCATAAAGATGCCAAGAGAATGAAGTGAAAGGCCTCAGTCCGGGAGACGCAAACCTGTGGAAGGGAAATAACTGGCTGGAAGTCGAGGAACAGGTATCCTTGTCCAGATCTGATCTGTCTGGCACACAGCTCCGGACTCCATCTTTGGAGCAAGGCTTGAGCTTGCAGGTCAGGCGCTCCCGGCGCGGATCTGCGTTGGCTCCGCCCCATCCCGGGGAAGACAGCTCCGGACTCCATCGTGGGCAGGAGGCTTGAGCTTGCAGGTCAGGCGCTCCCAGCGCGGATCTGCGTTGGCTCCGCCCCATCCCGGGGAAGACAGCTCCGGACTCCATCGTGGGCAGGAGGCTTGAGCTTGCAGGTCAGGCCGCTTCCGGTAGGGATTTGCGCTGGCTTGGCCCGCGCACCGGCAGGTTGAACATCAAATAGGGTGGGGAACCACCTTGCACTGAAAGTATTGTTACCTCTCTCCCTCCGTGTTTTTTTTTGTTGTTGTTTTTTTTTTTTTCCTTTTCCTTTTCCCATTTCTCTTCGGATATAAGCCATCACTATCTGGTAAAGCCAATAATACCCACACCACTAAGGAAAATCTCAGAGTAACAAAATACCCACTACATGCAAATTCCTGGTTTATATTAGACACTGCTTTATGACAGTGTAGACCTTGCTCTTATGGTTAAAGATACAAAGTTAATTTCTACCACAGTCGGTCAATTTCATGAATGTAATTGATGTTATTGTTAATATACTAGTGTAACGAGTGTGCCATACAGGCTATAACCAGTTGTACATTCTCATATGGTAATACTGTAATTATCTGAGGTAATAATCATTAACATAA
>PVJO010007431.1:0-81842 GCA_004026905.1 Hystrix cristata | reverse complement strand
GGTGGACGCTGACTCGGGACACAACGCCTGGCTGTCCTACCACGTGCTGCAGGCCAGCGACCCTGGACTCTTCAGCCTGGGGCTGCGCACGGGCGAGGTGCGCACGGCGCGCGCCTTGGGCGACAAGGACGCTGCCCGCCACCGCCTGCTGGTCGCAGTGCGCGATGGAGGACAGCCTCCTCTTTCGGCCACCGCCACGCTGCACCTTGTTTTCGCTGACAGCCTACAAGAGGCGCTGCCAGACCTCAGCGACGGCTCTGCAAATTTACATTCCGATTCCCAAATTAATTTTTATCTGGTGATTTCCTTAGCTTTAGTTTCTTTTTTTATTACTCCTGACTGCATTATTTGTGCTGGGTTTGAAGCGCTGAAAACTCAAAAATGGCCATGTCTTGGATTCTTTCCCCACAGACCTCTATCGCACCCTAGGCCCCAGGTTTCAAGGTGACTCTGGCTCTACGCTGCCTTCTTCCTTCGGGCGGGTGCTGCTGCTAATCCAGGGCTCAGTGAGTTCCCTTCCTGGACGCCCTGCTCCTCAGGACTCAGCAGCAGCCTCACTGAAGGTTGAGTGTGCAGAAGGGGATGATTCTGATTGCTTGGGCCAGAGTCCACCCTCCAAGGTGAGAAATTCTTGATGAAATTAAGTTCAGTCATAAATAGATTTTCTTCCAAATGAAATCTTTTCCAAGATCTCAGGGAAGAATATCTCTGGTGGTAAGATCCAAGACCCTAAGATAGGAAATGTCTGGCCTGGAGAGCTTGAGGGACGGTGGTTCAGCATTATAGGAGTATCAGATGAGCCACAGTATTTAGGATCTTGTAGGTAGGTAATATGTTTTGATTAAATATTAGATTATATTTTATAATTCTACCTTGATATTCAAATTGTGTTGGTCCAAAAACAGGAGGGCAGATTTTTATCACCGCACTATAAAAAATGCACCTTATAACTCATAACCACGGTTTAACACTTCTCATTCAACACATGACTTTTTCATTTTCTATTTGAGAAATCTTCTGTCACTGCAAGTAGACGTTCTGGCCACCAACCATTTCAATAAATTTAAGGCTAAGACTCTTGAAAGTTGTTAACCTTGAAAGTTAACCTTGAAAGTTGTTAACCTTGAAACCTAAACCTTGAAAGTTATTGTTCCACTGAAGAGCTTTTATGACTGAATGTTCTAGGCTCCTTTTCACATGGAACCTTGCTTTTCAAACTAGATTCTGAACACCACTAGAAACTGCACTGTCTCCTACCTATGTCCAGTCCATCATTCTCTATGGTACAAAAAGCATCTCTCCCTATAATCTACTTGAGGCTGGAAATTAAGCCAATTCAAATGCTTTCAGTGAGTTTAAGTTAGCACAGAATGCTAGATAGGAACTTCGTTCCTTCTAACCAGACAATTGTACAAATAGATCCAGATATTAGCATGATATTTTGCTGAACTAGCAGTTTACAAACAGTTCAAAAATTATAGAATAATTATAGGAAAATTCTTGCAAATAAAATTAGCCATTGTATGAGTATTTCACTGTCAGTGAATTGGAAGCTTACAACCTAATACAAAAACAAGCAAAAAGATTAGAAAGCAGCTACTTTTAAAGAGCAAAATTAAATAGGTAAAATAGAATCTCTGAAAAGAGTGAAAGAATTACTTGTGAGTCAAGAGTAAAAGAATATTGATGCATAAAACTGTGTCTGGTTATTTACAATATGTTTTCTTACTGCCATGGATTCTGTGGCCCAAGTTATGTTAACTTTATTATAAAATGCTATCTTGGTTTTGGTCTCTAAAAAGAACTCAGGAAATCAAATAATTTGGTGTTTTCAACCTGGACTCTGATGCTTACTTGAAGGGTCCTGGAAATCAAAAAAAGGCAAGCACCTCAACAAATATGTGTCATTTGTATGTACTGAACTTGTGTTGTGTAATACTTCATCTCAGCAATATCTTAGGAGAGATAGTGAATATGTCTGGTGACTTTTTCTTTGTATTACCTTATTTAAAATGGTTTTCACTGTAGAATAAGGTAGCAGTTCAGTGAGGTAGGAGCTGAGGGTCTTTTTCTCCTGTATTTTTCAGCATCATTTATTGAAAATTTCCTTTATCTATTGAATTACTTTGGTACCCTTGTCGAAAATTATTTCACTGACAATATGTGGTTCTGTTTCTACACGCTGATCTATTTTTCTATTATATTGCCAATATTATACATCCTTTATTATTACAACTTTGTAATAAGTCTCGAAATCAAGTAGGTAAATCTTCCAATTTTTTTCTTCAGTGTAGTAAATACTTTCACTATTTTTTCCTTTTTCTTTCCAAGTAAATTAAAACCTTCCTATCAGTGTCAGGGGTGATAAAGCCTGAAAGGTATTGCCCTGAATCTAATTGGGGAGGTAAAAGGTCATCTTATCAATATTGAGATTTCCCAATCCATGAACATGGTATGTATATCCATTTAATTAGATTTTTTAAAATTTCTCTGACCTAAATTTTGTAGTTTTTAATGAAGAGGTCCTCTTTTTAAATTTTTATTTTTAATGGGTACATAAAACATAAAATTGTACATATTAATGAAATACTACACAATGTTTAGATACATGTATACATTATGTCATGTTTGTAACAGCTCAAACATATCTATCTGCTCCAACATTTATCATTTATTATGAAAACTTTCAAAATCTTTTCTTCCAGGTTTTTGAACTGTATTGTACATTATTGTTACCTATAATGCCCTACTGTGCAACAGCACTGCAGAACTTCTTGCTGCTCTGTGACTGTACCCAACTTCCTCTACTCTCCCCACCTGTGGTGGCCACTGTTCTCCTCTCAGCTTCCATATGGTTAGCCTTTTAGATTCCACATTTGAGTGACATGATGTAGTACTTATCTCTCTGAGCCTAGCTTATTTCACTGAACATAAATTACAGTTTTATCTATGTTGTCACAGATGACAGGATCTTATGCTTTTATGGTTGGAGAGCATTCCATTGTATATATGTACCACATTTTCTTTACCTGTTCTTCAGTTGTGGACACTTAGCTTGTTTCCATTTCTTTGTTGTTGTGAAAGGTGAGAGATACATATGTTTCACTAAATTATTCTTATTTGGTGTTTTTTGTGTCCTCATAAGTAGTATTGTATTGTTTCCTTTTCTGATTTTTCATTGCTAGTTTACCAAAAAAAAAGCTATTGATTTTTAAAATATTATTTTACTTTTAAAAATACAAGGTTCAAAGTTCTCTATTCTCACACTATGTTGTGTGAGAATATAGTATAAGAGTAGTATGATCGATCCCCAGCACCAAAAAAAAAAAAAAAAAAAAAAGAGTAGTATGAGCCTAAACCAACTGTGTGTAAATTGAGGCTTCCTTTATTTGGGGTGTATAGTTGAGAGAGCTCACCCCAAAACAGTAAACATTAGTGTCTGCCTAAGTCTAGTAGTGGTTCGTTCATTCATTTGTATAACAAAGAACTCACTGTTTATTTTGTTCACACCTCATAGAGTAAACTCTAAAAGATGAGTAGAAGTTATCTAGATAACAAGGAAAGTTAAAAAAAAGAAATTGTCAGGCAGAGGGAATAACATGTGTTATCGTCCTAAATACCAAAAATGTGGTTCAAGTACTTGAAAAGGGCTGGAGACTAGAAATGGAAATAAATGGATGAAACTGACAAGTTAGAGCTTTGTAAGTAACATTAAAGTTTTCAGATTTTATCTTTGTACTTAGAGCTATTAGATAATTTTAAATAAGACAATAACAAGGTACTGTTTGAATTGTAATGATTACTCTAGCTACTACATGGAGAAGTGATTTGTGAGAGATACAGATGGAAAGAGGGGAACCACATGGGAGACTATGGAAGTGTTCCTGGTAAAAAGGAGTACTGGCGAGGGTTGTGGACTTAGCTCAGTGGTAGAGCACTTGCCTAGCAAGTGCAAGGCCCTGAGTGCAATCCCCAGTACTGCCCCACCATCCAAAAAAAAAAGCAGTACTGGCTTGGATTAAAGGGAAGGAAATTAATATAGAAATAAATTCATAGGCTGAAGATATATTTAGAACATAGATTCAGTAAGATTTAATGATGGAATAGGTGGAATACAAACTCCATGAGGGCAGGGCCTATTTTATTTATTATTATATTCCTCAGTGTCTGATAAAAATCATTGCCCAGTAAGTGATAGATCCTTAAGGAAATATTGTTGACTGCATAAAGACAGTGGATGAAGAGGGGTATTAAGAATGACTTCCAGGTTTACAAATTAAGCAACTGTGTTTTTAATGGTACCATTTAATGAGGTGTGGAAAACTAGAGGAGGGTGGACTTAAGAGAGCTCAAGACTTGAGTTATAGGCATGTCTAATTTGAAATTCTGAGAAATATCCATGTGTACATATTGTGTGTTTGGACATATAATCACAATCCCATTAATATCTGATTTATTCCCTTGTGATAATCTGTTCACTTGGATGGTCTTTATAAGGCTGAGCATTATAAGCTTCCTGATAGCTCTATGTTGGTATGTGTTTGGGCTCATGCCTGAGTTAACCCTGTTTTGTTTTTCTTCCTGGTCTTTTTTTCACTATAAGAAACATCCAGCAGTATAATCTTAATACTGTGTTTAATTCACATTCACTCCACTCTTCAGACTAGTCCTGATGTTTGATTATTTCCTCCCTCTGTAATTCTGTTTGGATTATAACTTATTGGATTTTTTTTATTTTGGTTTTTTTCTTTTCTTTTCTTTTCTTTTTGTATTTAATTTGCTTTCATGTGATTGCATGCTCTCCATGGAATTCTGAGAATTGACTCCAGGATCTTGTGTATGCCAAGCAAGTGGTCTACCACCACTCAGCTATATTCCCAGCTGTGCATGGAGTGTTTAATCTTGACTTTTCTCACTGTTTTTGTCTTACAAACAGTAAAATTTCAGAGGAGGAATGTTTAAAAGGACATAATAATTATAAAAATTGTTCAAGTTTAGTAAGTACATTTGAAGGATTTTATGCCCACATTTAATTTAAACATCCTGTGGAGTCCTCAGCACTTTTTTTTCTTTTTTTTTCTTTCTTTTTTTTTTTTTGCAGGCGTTGCTGGGGATCAAACTCAGGGCCTTGTACTTGCTAGGCAAGAGCTCTACTACTTAAGTTAAAACCCCGCCCCCTCAACATTTTAAAGTTGAAACCAATAGTATAAATGATGGTAGAACTTTTCTCTCCCAGGAAAATAGAAATATTCTATGTCTTGATAGAGAGGTGGGTTATGTGAGTGTATATATTTTCTAAAACTCATTGAATTTAAACTTCTTGCATTTGATTGTCTACAAATTGTAATTCAATTTAAGAAGAAATTTAAGAATGTAAAACATCATATTGCACTCCCTTTACCATACCTCAGTCTCTCCTCAAGAGATCACTGCTATTAACACCTGGTTATAAAAAGAAATACTGCTGGGGATTTAGCTCAGTGGTTAGAGTGCTTGCCTTGCAAGCAGAAGGCCCTGAGTTCGATCCCCAGTACCAAAAAAAAAAATAAAAAATAAAAAAAGCATAAAAAGAAATACCTGGTTATGTATACTTATAAGCATCTTATGTGTATATGTAGGGGTATGGGGTTTTTTTTGTACAACAGGGATCATTTTATAGTATATACTATATACTGTGATGCAACTTAATATATAAGGATATTTATCCCATAGTAATATCTAAAGGAACCTTTCCGCTTGAATCCTTATAGGTCTACCATGTGCCTCAAGCTTAGTAATTTTCATTTCATTCCTTGATAGGAAACACATTTAAATGGTCCAAAAATAAAATAAGTATATATAATAAGTCTCACTTCCTTCTGATCCTACTCTTATTCCACCTTACTTCCTCCTCTTCCCATAGCTAAACATTTTATTAGTTTATTAAGTACCTTTTTGTCATTTCTTTATACAAATATGAATATATACTTTTATTGCTCCACATTTCTCACAAAAAGTAATATACCATACACTGCTCTCTACTTTGCTTTCTTCAGTATAATCTTTAAAATTTTTTCCATATTAATTCATAGAAAGTTTCTTCTTATTAACTGCTTGGCATGGCTGGGGATTTACCTCAGTGGTTAGAGTACCCTGAGTTCAATTCTCAGCACTAAAAACAGCAGCAACAACAACAAAACTGCTTGGCATTCTATTGATCTATTAACAAGTCTGCTTACAGTATCACAAACAACTGCACTGAATAGTCTTTTACCTACACCGTTTTGTACATATGTATACAGATATACATCTGTATGCCTATCGGATGAATTCCCAGACATGGAATTGGAATTACTGGGTCAAAGAATAAATAGATTTGTAATTTTGATAGCTATCTCCACATGAAGTTTTATTTTTTTGTTGTTTTTGTTTTTTGGTGCTGGGGGTCGAACTCAGGACCTTGTGCTTGCAAGGCAAGCCCTCTAACCACTGGGCTAAATCCACAGCCCCATGAAATTTTATTTTTAACTTTAAAATTTGAAATGACTTCCAAATTTACAGAAGAGTTTCAAGAACTGTGTAGAGAACTGTGTTCCCAGAGCCAGGCATGGTGGCACATGCCTGTAATCTCAGCTCTAGGGAGATTGAGGCAGGAGGCTGAGGGAGGAGGATCACCTTGAGTTAAAAGCCAGCCTGAACTACACAGTGAGACCCTGTCTAAAAAGAAAAACAAAAAAACAAAAAAACAAAAAAAGCTGTGTGCCCTTCAGCCAGATGCATTTGTTGTCAACATTTGTGTTGTGCTAAATTTAGTGAATTGTTCAGTTTCTTGTATATGTATACAAAAAATCATATATGTATATACACATATATGTATGTATTATTCATATCTTTATGTGTATATATTCTTGTCCTTCAGTGTCCATGGAAGATTGGTTCCAAGACCGGCTCTGGATACCAAAATCTGGGGCTCCTCAAATATGATGTAGTATTTTTAACTAATTAACACATGCCTTCCTATATACTTTAATCTCTAGATTATTATACTATCTGATACAATGTAAATTCTATGTAAATAGTTGTTATGCTGTGAAATAATGAAAAGAAAAAATACATATGTTCAGTACAGACATTATTTTTATAAAATTTTTTTTTGTGCTGGGGATCGAAAACATATTTTTCATTTGTGGTTGGTTGAATCTACAGATGTGGAATCCACTAGGTACAAAGGTCCAGCTGTATATATGTGGGTGTGGTTGTATACTTACCCACAAGTGTGTGTGTGTATAATATTTATATATGTGTGCACGCACAAATTATTTTTTATAAACCATTTGAAAGTAAGTTGTAGATATTATGCCTCTTTATTCCTAAATACTTCATTGTGTATTTTCTAAAAAACAAACACATTCTTTTAAATAACTGAATTTCAATAATGAAAATCAGAAAACTTAGAATGGATCTGATATAACCATCTCATGCATAATCTATGTTCAAACTTTAGCATTATTTTATAGTGATTTTTTTTTTTAGTCAAGGACTACACATTGTGTTTAGTTATTATGTCTCTTTAGTCTACTTTAATTTGAAACTTTCCCTCAGCCTCTTGCTTTGTTGATATGAAATTGAAACTTCTATAGACTATAAGTCACTTACTTGGTATAATGCCCTTAATTTGTGGTCTTATGTTTCCTCATTATTATAGTTAAACTACACACTTTTGGTAGCATATGAATTATCCATTACTCTGTAACAAACTATCCCAAAACCTAATGGCTTAAAACAAACATTTACTATTTCATAAGTTGTGTGAATCAGGACTCTGGGTATGGTCTTGCTTGGTGCCTCTGCCTCAAAGTCTCTCACAAGTCTGCAATTAAAGTGTCACCTAAATCTGTTGTATTTTAAGGTTGGCTGAGGCAGGATACATTTCTAAACACTCCCATAGTTATTGGCAAACTCCTGTCCCTTGTGAGTTGTTGGAATGAGGGTCTCGATTTCTTACTGTCTGTAGCTGGAGTTCTACCTTAATTTCTTGTTGGATGGGCCTCTTTCTCCATCTGGTACCTCAAAACATGGCAATTGACTTCCACGAGAGCAAATAAAAGAGAAAGCCAGAGAGAGAGAATGTGAAGGAAGCCACAGTCTCTCATTAAGTGTTTTTACCATGAATAAGCATTACATTTTGTCAAATGATTTTCTTCATCTATTAAGATGCTCACATCAATTTTGGGGGGCTGCTGGGGATCAAACTCAAGGCTTGCACTTCACTTCACTTTTTATTATTTTACTTTGAGATAGCATCTCGCTAAGTTGCCCTGGCTGGTCTCCAATTTGCAATCCTCCTGCCTACGTCTCCTGAGTAGTTGGGATTACAGGTGTGCACCACTGTACCTGGCTTGTATAAGTATTTTTTTAAGGTTCTGTACTACTGTGTAAAGGGAAGACTGCCTGTATATACTTACACTTTGTCTTTTTTTGTGGGGGAGGGTGTGGTTCTGGGGTTCGAACCTAGGGCCTTGCACTTGCTAGGCAAGTATTCTACCACTGAGCTAAATCCCCAACCCCTATACTTTGTCTTTTAAAACTCACTGACTTTATTGAAGTATAATTTATATGCATTAAAATTTACCATTTAAAGTTATACAGCCAATAAATGCTGATATTTACATCTGTGTAGCTACCATCACAATCAAAATACAGCACATTTCTACAACCTTCAAACATTCCTCCATTCCCCTTTAACAATTGATTTCCCACATCCCTAGCTCCAAGCAGTGACTGATCTGTCACTATAAATTAGTTTTGCCTCTTTCAGAATTTCATCTAAATGGAATCCCGTAACATGTGCTTCGTGTCCACTTTCTTTTGCTCAACATGTTTTTGAAATTCATCCATGTTTTTACATGGGCAGCAGCTTGCTCCTTTCAATTGCTGAGCAGTATTGTGTGGGAAATAACCCCATTTATTTCCAATTGCTGCACATTTGAGTCATTCCTAGTTTTTTCTGAATTAAGGTGTTATGAACAATCATGTACAAATACTTTTGGGGAGATACTTTTTTTATTTCTCTTGAATAAATACTTAAAAACAGAATTTCAAGCTGGCTGTGGTGGCATCTGCCTAGAATCCTGCTGTAGCACTCTGGAAGGCTGAGGCGAGAGAATCACAAATTCAATCTTAGCCTGCAACTTTGCAGTTGAATGAAACTTTATTTCAAAATAAAAAATAAAAGAGCTGGGATGTAGCTCAATGAGAAGGCCTTTAGTTTAATCCCCAGAACTGAAAAAAAAAAAAAAAGCAGAATTTCTGGCTTATATGATATGGAATTTGTTTTATTTTTAATTTTATAAGAAGCTCTAAAAGCTTTTTTTCAGAGTATTAATATCTTAGATTCCTATTGGCAGTGTATGAGGAATTCCACTTGCTTCACATCTTCACCAACGCTTCCTATTGCCAAATTTTTACATTTTAATCATTCTAGTGAATATGTAATACTATCTCATTGTGGTTTCAATTTGTATTTCTTGTTGACTAAAGATATTGAATATCTTCTCAGGCATTCACTGGTTACTTGTATATTTTCTTAAATTGTCTATTTGAATCTTTTTACTCATCTTTAAATTAGTTGATTGTCTTCTAAAGCTGAGCTATGTGAGTTTTTTTTTTTTGCTATGTGAGTTTTTAAAAAATGTATTCTAGATATGAGTTCTTTGTCACATATGTATTTTGTAAATATTTTGTCCCCAACCATGAGTTTTTTTTTTTCACAGTAGTATTTGGAAAAGAGAAGCTATAATTCTGATAAAGCTCAATTTACTCATTTCTTCTTTTATACTCTGTTTTTTTTTTTCCAGTCCTGAGAATTGAATTCAGATCCTCAAACATGCTAGGAAAGTGCCCTACCACTGAGCTACATCCCTAGCCCCTTATTCTATTTAAGAAGTCTTCACTTAATGAAAACATTTTTATCCTGCATTTTCTTCTAGAAGTTTTATGGTTTTACGATTTATAATGTGATCTATTATTCATCTTGAGTTTATATTTCCATATGGTATGGACCAAGAATGGCGATCCATATTTTTCAAAAGTAATATTTAGTTGATCCTTTTATGAAGTTTGCTGAGAACCCTACCCTTTTCCTCATTAAATAACCTTGGTGGGGGCTGAGGATTTAGCCCAGTGGTTAGAGTGCTTGCCTAGCAAGCACAAGGCCCTGAGTTCAATCCCCAGCACAAAAAAAAAAAAAAATTTAAATTAAATAACCTTGATGGTTTCATCAAAAACCATTTGAATATGCATATATATCTGGATCTTTATCTAGGCTCTCTGTGTTCACACACACATACACACACACACACACACTTACAAGATAAGCATGTTATCTTGATTACTGTAGTGTTGTTTATAAAATCTCTTAATCAGGTAGTATAAGTTTTTCAACTATATATCCCGTTTTTGATATTGTTTTTACCATTTAAGTTCCTTAATTTTCATATAATTTTTAGTATAATCTTGTCACTTCACAAAAGAAAAGATTTCTGGATATTGAATAGGGTTACACTGAAGCTATACCTTCAATTTTTGGAGAAAATTCACATTATTGAATTTTCCATTCCATCAACATGGTATATTTCTTCATTTATCTAAGTGTTCTTTAGTTTATCTTAGTGATATTTTGTTTTCAGTTGTTGATCTGCATGTCTTGATAAATGTATTGCTTAGTATTTAATGTTTTCTGTTATTCTAAGTTGCACTTTAAAAACATTCACTTTGTAATTGGTCATTGTTAATATAAAGAAGTATAGTTGATTTTTTGGTACTGACCTTGCATCGTGAGCCCTTAATAAATTTCCTTATTAGTTCTACTACCTTTCTTGGTAGCTTTCTTAGGATTTGCTATGTAAACAAACATGTTTTCATGTTTTCTTTTGGAGGGGGCATTGAGATAGGGTCTCTCTGTGTAGTAGCCCAGGCTGGCCTTGAACTCTGGGTGATCCTCCTGCCTCAGCCTCCCAAGTGCTGGGATTACAGGTGTGTATCACCACACCCAGCCATCATCATGTTTTCTGCAAGTAAAGACAGCTTGCTTTCTTTCTTTCCCATCAGTTTTCCCCCTTCTTGTGTTAGCTAGACTTAGGACTTCCAGAACAAAATCGAATGGAAATAGTGAGAGTGAACTTCCTTTCCTTATTTCTACTTTTTGCTTGAGAAAAGCATTTAGCTTTTCACTATTAAATTTCCACAGATATTGTTTAGCAGGTTCAGGAAGTTCCACTATTTTTAGTTTATTGAGTTTTGTTGTTGTTGTTGTTGTTTGAGACAAGGTCTCACTGTGCAGTTCAGGCTGGCCTTGAACTCACTGTGTAGCTCAGGCAGGCCTTGAACTAGAGGCAACCCTCTTGCCTCAGCCTCCTGAGTGCGGGGGTTACAAGGAGTGTACCACCACGCCCAGCTACTTGAGTTTTTATAATGAATAAGCATTAAATTTTGTCAGATATGTTCATACATCTGTTAGGATGCTCGTATTACTTTTCTGTTTGACTCTGTTAATATCGCTAATTACACAGCCTTGCACTTTTAGATATACCAAACTTTATGGCAATATATTGGACTTTTTATATTGCTGATTTGTTATGTTAACGTTATACAAAGGACCTTTGCATGTTTGTCTGTGAAGAATACTGGTCTATATTTCCTCTCCACCCCACCACCCCTGCCCGCCTTAGTACTGGCACTCAAACCCACGGCTTTGTGCATATTAGACAATTGCTCTACCACTGAGCCATATATACCCAGCCTAGGTAGTTTACTTTTCTTGTAATTTCTTTATTATACTAGGTAGCAGCTTTTGATTTCATTGATTTTGCTCTATTATTTGTTGGCTGTTCTTAATTTACTCTTCTGACTTCTTTTATTTTTTCAGCAATGGTGATGAAACCCCAGTAGAGCCTTCTGCATGCTAGGCAAGCACTGTGCCACTGAGCTACACACCCAGCCCTTTTTTTGTAGCTTCTTTGGGTTGTAGGATAGACAACTAATTTTATACCTTTCTTTTTTTTCTAATACAAACATGTAAATAAATAAATTTTACTTGGAACTTTAGCTATATTCAAATAATTTTGTATGCTATAATTCCATTATATTCAGTTTTATCTGACATATCTTGCAATTTCTTCTTTAAACTACAAATTATTTTAAAGTGTGTTAGGGCTGGGAATTTAGCTCAGTGGTTAGAGTGTTTGCCTCACAAAAACAAGGCCCCGAGTTCAAGCCCCAGCAAAAAAAAAAAAAGATTTTGTGACGTAAAAGAAATTTTTACTTCTTTGACATATATGCCCAGAAGTGCAATAGCTGCATCATATGTGTATGTTTAGTATCGTAGAAACTCCCTAACTGCTTTTCAGAGGACTCTACCATTTTGCATTTTTACCAGCAGTACGTGACATATCCAGTTTCTCCACATTCTCACCAGAATTTGGTATTGTCACTTTTTATTTTATTTTAATTTTTAAAATAAGTATGTGATGTCTCACTGTGGGCCACCCCCCCTTCCCTGGCAGTGCCGGAACTAGAGCCCAGGTCCATGTGCAAGCTAGAGAAGTGCTCTGTCAGCGAGCCACAGCCCAGCCCCATCACTGTGGTTTCAACCTTAATGTCTACAGTGGCTACTGATGTTGACTATCTCTTTTGTTTATGTGCTATCAATATATCTTCTTCAGTGAGAAGTCTGTTTGTGTCTTTTGCCTGTTTTCTAATTGGACTTTTAAAATTATTATAACTGTTGAATGTGGGGGAGTTGTATATTCTGGACATAAGTCCTCCATCAGATGGGTGGTTTGGAAATACTTATTTGTAGCTTATCTTTCCATCTCTCGACTGGGACTTTTGTAAAGCACAAGGTTTTAATTTCAATGAAGTCCAACTTAGGATTTTCCTCTTGTCAACTTACTTCTGTATAGATCATGTGTATGGTAAGAACTTTTTATTTGCCAAATACATTATGTGAAAATACAGTATCTGCAAAATATATGTAAATTAGGTAAAAAAGAAGAACTTATTTGCCCTAAGTCCTAAAAGTTTTCTTCTATTTTTTCTTCTAAATTTTATCATTTTAAGTTTTACATTGGCATTTATCATCTATTTTGAATTAACTTTTTGTATATGGATGACCAGTCACTTCAATAATACTATTTGTTGGATAAACTTCCATTCCTCCATTGCATCACTTTTGCCCCGCTGTCAAAAATTGGTTGACCAAACAAAGACGTTGCAAGGATTATGCTAGAGATTTGGGGTGAGGGAAGGGGTGGATACCCAATTTTATTCTTCAGGAAGTAAAAATATGCAGAAGCTGGTGGCAATCATGTGGAGAACATAACATATAGCCTTAGCATAAAGCTATATCATAGCCCGGCATGGTGGCACACACTAGTAATCCCAGCTACTCAGGAGGCTGAGGCAGAAGGATTGCAAGTTCAAGGCCAGCTGAGGCAATTTAGCAAGATGCTATCTCAAAAGTAAAAGGAGGGGTGCTAGGGATGTATCTTAGCGGTAGAGTACTTGCCTAGTATGTGTGAGGCCCAAGGTTCAATCTCCAGTACCAGAATAAAAAAAGAAGAGAGAAAGAGAGAGTGTTATGGTTTGTGTCTAGATGTCCCCCCAAAGCCTCATGTGGTAAGAGATAGCTGGATCTAGAGTGTGTGATTACTAAATTGATCCATTGATCGGTTTGGCATGGTTCTGCTGGGATCAAGGATGTGAAACTGAGATTGAGGGTGGGAGTGCGGGCCGCCCTGGGGGCAGGTAGCCTAGATAAAAGATACAGGAAGAAGCTAACTAGCTGCTTGTTTGCATTGCTTATTTACATACATTCCTTTGACATTTTCCTGACTTTACTTTTGCGGCTGGTTGGCCACCGGTTTGCCACGCCAGCCCGCCCCTCTGCCATGCCGCCCTGCTTCGGATCCAGCAGACTATAGACTGAAACCTCTGCAGACTGTGAACTACTAAACCTTTCTTCCTCTAACTTTGGGTGTCGAGTATTCTGTCCCAACAACGAGAGAAAAGTAACCAAAACAGAGAGAGAGAGAAAGAGGGGGAGAGAAAAGGAAAAAAATCAGGTCCTAAGTAATATAATTATGCCTATAAGTGAAATTAATCATGAAATTTACTTTTGCACTTCCATTTATGTAAGCCAATAAATCATTATGACTTAAAAAAGCATTTTGCCTTACTGAGATGGGTCTATTTCTGGGATTTCTATTCTATTTCATTGAATTATATCTATTTCTCTGCCAATACCACCATGTCTTGATTACTATAGCTCTGTTATGACTCTTAAATTTGGATGGAGTAATTCCTCTTACTTATTTAGTTATTCTAGGACTGGTGCCTTTAAATTTTAGAATAAGGTCGTCGATATTTACCTATAATTTTTTTGCTCATATTTTCATAGGAGTCATGTTAAACCTAGAGATCAAAATGGGGAGAACTGACATCTTTATTAAGTCTTCCAAACCATTAATGTTGGATGTCTGTCTTTCCACTTACTTCAGTCTTCATTTTTTTCTCTCACCAGTGTTTTGTAGACTTTAGCCCATAAGTTTTGGGCAAATTTTGTTATACCTCGGTTTTTTTGTTTTAGTTTTGTTTTTGTTTTTTGTTTGTTTGTTTGTTTTGGTGCTGGGGATCGAACTCAGGACCTTCTGCTTGCAAGGCAAGCACTCTAACCACTAAACTAAATCCTCAGCCTCAGTATTTCATTTTTGAGCAATTCTAAATGGGAGTGGTTTCAATTTTAATTTCCACATGTTCATTGTTAACATGTAGAAATATAATTGATTTTCACATGTTAATCTAGTATCCTGTGACCTTGCTGAAATCACTTGTTAGTTCTTAGAATTTTCCTGTAGATTCTTTGAGTTTCTCTATGTAGGCAATCAAGGCACCTGCAAATTGGGACAGTCTTATTTCTTCTTTAGAATCTGTATTATTTTCTTTTCCTTTTCTTGTCTTTTTTTAATTGACTAGAACTTCCAGTACTGTGTTCAATAAGGATAGTGGGAGCAGCCATGTTTGCCTTGTCCTTACCCTTAGGGAGAAAAGCCAGTCTTCCATTTGAAAATGTAATGTTAATTACAGGTTTATGTGGTTGCTAAGTTGAGGAAGATCTTCTTATTCCTAGATTTCTCAGATTTTTTTTTCATGAATGGGTGTTGAATTTTGTAAAGTGCTTTTGACGTATCAATGTACATAATCATAATTTTTCTTCGTTTTCCTGTTGATGTGGTGGGTTACATGGATAAATTTTCAAATACTGAACCAGCTTTACATCTTTTGGTCATGGCGTATAGTTTTTTCTACATTTTGCTGAATTGTCTGTTTATTTTTTTTTAAGAATTTTTGTAGAGATATTCATGAGAGACATTGGTCTGTAGATTTCCTTTTTTGTGCTGTCTTTTTCTGTGTTTGGTATCAAGGGTAATACGGAGTTTATAAATGAATTAGAAAGTATTCTGTCCTATTTTCTGGAAGACATATGTATAAGTTGTGTTAAGGCTGTGAATTCAGTTTCTCTACTCTCCATAGGACTATCGCATAGTTTATTCAGTTCATATTGAGTAAATTTAGGTGCTTTTGTTTTTTGAGCCATTGGCCCATTTAATCTATAAATTATTGTTTTTGTTAATATAATTGGCTTAATATTCATTTTTAAAAGATAACTTTGCTGGATATAGAATTCTAAACTGAACTTGCTAGGCAAGTTCTCTAACACTAAGCCCCAGCCCTTTTTATTTTTTATTTTGAGGCAGCATCTTGTGAAATTTCCCAGGCTGCCCTGGAGCTTGTGATCATCCTGCCTCATCTTGGGAGTAGCTGGGGTTATAGGTGTGGGCCACCTCAACTGGCTCTTTATTGTGTGATCAGATGAATCAGTCTTTTCCTGTATTCCATTTAATTTTTGAGTCATGGTTAGAAAACATTTCTTCACACCTAGTTTATAGAAACAGTTTATCACTGTTTTCATTTAGTACTTGTTTGGGTTTTTGCCTTTTACATTTAAATTTCCAATCTGTGTAAAGTTTCTTCTTGCATGTGCTGAGGTATGGACCTAATTTTATCTTTTCTTTTCCAAATGGCTATCCAATACCATATATTTAAAACTTTGTCTAGTGATATGAGATAACATCTTCTTCATGCATTAAACTTCTATAACGCCAGAAGATTTTAATAATCAAAAAGCTACACTTCTTCCTTGAAGTTGTCAGTACATAATGAACTGAATTACTTAATTTAAAAAAAGTAAGCAAGGCTACCCACTTAGTGAGAACTAATAATAATTTAGATAGAAATGTAATAGCAGCAAGCTGGAGCAAAGTTGAAACAAACTATCTCTCTGAGGGAAATTTAGGCCTCTTGGAAGATTTTCATGTGGAAAAATGTAATATTTGTTTTGCAGGTAGTTTCTTGATACATTTAATAAGCTTTATAATGAATAAACAATAAGAGCATACTAATGTGACCAAGACCAGGAGAAAATACCATTAAAATGGAACAAAGTATAAACATCATTTTCGCATAAGTTTTTGTACTCTAAAATCACTGTTTATTGTTCCAAAATTTTTTCATAAAATAGTTTCTTCTTGTCCTAAGGCTAGATAGAATGGAGAGCTTATGAAACTTGTTCTTATGATTGACATATCAGTGCTTGCTTCGGCAGCACATGTGCTAAGATTGATATATCATCTTTTCAGATCAAAGTATGCAAATTTTTCAGGTAAATTTCAGATGAACATTAGAGCTAAACTATTCAGATTTTTCACCAAATCCTTGAAACTTCTACCTGTCTAAATTGGGATAGATGTTTGATAACAAGGTTATCCACTTATATTCCATTTCTGCTAAAATGATGTCTTACCAGGCGTGGTGGCACATACCTGTAATCCCAGCACTAGGGAGGCTGAGGCAGGAGAATCGCTGCAAGTGCAAGGCCAGCCTGGGCTACCTATTGAGTTCAAGGCCAGCCTGAGCTATATAACCAGACCCTGTCTACAAACAAAAAAACAAAAACACAAAAAACTAAAATGGTATCTTAATAAGACCTTAGAATCCTGTTCAAATAGTCAAATTGATTGACTTGAAAGATTATTAGGTGATATTTAGGATTTTAAAAGGAAAAAAAATATATACATATATATATATATTCTCATGAGTATAGGTGTTTTAAAAGCATTTTGAATAGGATTTTATTACTGACCCTCTGGAAAAATACTAAATAATTTTCCAGTATTAAAAGCAATATCAGGTAATATTTATTGAGAGTTTCTTGAGAGTACCAGGCAGGACCAGGTTTGTGAGCATGTGACCTATGCCATCCACACACATCTAATTCCATGCTTAGGTGGCACCCCATATTCACCGGCACCGGCGCTTGGGTAATGTTGTGCTATCACTGTCTTGAAATCCCTAATAAGTTTGAACAGGAAGCCCCCTATTTTTATTTTGCACTAGCCCCACAAATCCTCTGGCCAGCCCTAGTGCCAAGCACTGTGTTTAGCACGGAGGTCATATAATCTAATGTATACTTTTGAAGGAAACCTTAGGTTTTTGTGTGGCATAGATTTTAGGGAAAGCAAAAGAGGAAGTAAGAATACCGCAGAGGAAGCAATCACTTTACTTAATGTGGCTTTGACTCGAGTGGTGGCAGTAGACAGAGAAAGTAATTAATTGTTTCAGAATATACTTTGGAGTAGTAAGCATTGGTGTGGATGGGTGATTAATTGGATTTAGGGATGCAGAAGATGTTAAAAGTGACTTCTGAATTTCAGACTAGATTAGAAGTGCCTATTACTAGATAAGGAAATTTGGAGAAGGAACAGATTTGAGAGTGCAGTCAAGAGCTGGATTTGATGCTAAGTGAAAGAAGCCAGACATGAAAGACTACATATTTTAATTCTCTTTTTTCTAATAAAAAGTATACTTATCTAGAAGCCTTCAGAATGCCAACGGAACAGCTGAAAAAAATTTTTTTTGCAATTACAAAGTGGTATTCAGTCAGCAAAAGCAAGTTATTTCATATGAGCTACATCAGAGACAGCTGAAGATGGGAAAAAGTGCAATCCTCATATTTAACTAATATTTGCTGTGCACTAAAGAGAACCTGCTTTAAATTTCCATGCTGGGGGTCAGGGATTTAGCGCAAATGGTAAAGCACTTGCCTAGCAAGCACAAGGCCCTGAGTTCAATCCCTAGCATGCCTCCACCAAAAAACCCCTAAATTTCCATGCTGTACCACGCAAGTTAGTGGTTATTGAAAATACCATCAGGACTGGGTTATCGAAAGACACATTCAGTATTGTGTTAACTATACAAAAAGAGACACTGCAAAATTTGAAAGCGAATTTTACACAGCTTTACATTTCTAGTATTTTCTTTAAAAGGAGTCAGTTGTGTATTGGGGAGATTAAAGAAAATAGAAAGTAATAAAACAAGAACCAACTTATTCATCATTATCTTCATCTTTCTCACCCTCATCATCTTCCTCTTCCTTTTCTTCCTCTTCCTTCATTTTCTTTCTGTTTTCAGCCTTGATGACTTTTTTTTCCCTGCATCAGGCTTTAGCTCAGTATGTAGCAATATCTTTTTCATGTTTTCCCTTCAGCTTAGCAACTTTCTTTTTATAAAGCTGCTTGTTGTGTGCAGCTGTCTATTCCACATCTCTCCCAGTTTCTTTGAGACATCATCATTGGAAAGGCCGGGATGTTCTCCACTGTTTGGGGTGATACTCAGGTCAGAACCAAAAAAAAAAAAAAGGCTAAAGGAGGCTTCTTGATACATTGGGATACTTGAACTTCATTTTAGTTTCCCTTTTAGGAGGGAAGTAGATTTTCATCCATAATGGGCCTTGTCTACTTTTGCTATGCATTCAAATTTTCCTTTCTCCTGAACAGCTGTGGTCTTCTACCTCTCTGACCACTTCTTAGAAAGCTCTGAGAAGCTGACCTAAGCATCTAACTGCTGCTTCTTGTACTCTCTTGGTAAATTTTCCCAAAGGATGTATACAAGGACATTTTGCCTCTTGGCTTTTTAGGTTCTCATTTGAGCATGTTTAACTACTTTTCCTTAGTGAGGCACATAGTCACCCAGTCAGTGCCTGCCTCCATGGAGCTCAGTGCAGTGCAATGGAGTCTATAATTCCTTTGTAATAAAATTTCTATAAAAGGCAAATCATGGACTGTGCTGTAATGCTATAGTAGAGTGCTCGCCTAGCATACATAAGGCCCTGAGTCAATCCCCAGCACTGTGAAAGAAAACAAAAGGCAGAAAGACAAAACTATGCAGGAAGTACATCAGTGGTTGCCTGAGGCTAAAAATAGGAGCTAGAAGGAGGGAAATTTTAGGGGAAATGAGAGTATTCTAAAACTAGCTTATGGAATTGAAGGGTTGCTTACATGAGTATATAAATTTAGTAAAAGCCAGGCATGGTGGCACACACCTGTAATCCCAGCACTCGGGAGGCTGAGGCTTGAGGATTGGTGCAAGTTCAAGGCCAGCCTGGGTTATATAGTGAGTTCCAGTCCAGCTTGAACTACATAGTGATACTCTGTCTCAAAATTAAGTAAAAATCCTTAAATTGTATAAGTAGACTTTATACTATATATAAAGGTGTTATAACATTTAAAAAATCATTGACATGCCTGTGATTATATCAGTGAGTACTGTTATTATTCTCTTTTTACAGATTAAAAAAAGCCAGAGAGAAGTTAAAAATAAAATGTTGGGAGGTTAGGTGTGTAGTCAGAGGTAAGCACACTTGCTTAGCACGTGGGAAGCCCAGGGCTCAATCTCCAGCACCAAAAACAAACAATGAACGTATCTTCCAAAAATGCTTACTCCTAGGGAGAATGGATACAGACAAACTAGGATACCTAGACCTTAATATATGTTTTGGTTACTACTCAGTTAGCATCAATAAGCATTGGGACATCAGTAAGCACTGGGTCTCAACGTGTACATGGTCCTGGTCCTGGGCTCAATCCTCAGTGCCTAGTGGAGACACAAGTCATCATCTAAGCGGCATGGTCTCTGTCCTCCTGGAGAGAGAGAGAGAGAGGGAGAGAGAGAGAGAGAGAGAGAACACAGACATTATGCTTAAACAAAAATAATCATAAAATCTTAAGTTGCAGCCAGGTGTGGTGGCACATATTTATAATTCTAGGATACTGAGGCAGGAGAATGGCAAGCTTGAGCCCAGCCTGGGCAATTTGGTGACTTAGTGAAATCCTGTCTGAAAATTTAAAATACAAAAGGCCCGAGATGTAGCTTCATGCAAAGGCCCAGGGTTTAAGCTCCAATACCAAAAAAGAAAATCTTAAATTTTGCTAAATTCAATTAAGAAAAAAAATAAGATGCTCTGACAAAGCATGACGAATAATGATGCTTTTAAGATGCCTAACAGAAAACCTCTATTAGGAAATAATATTTAAGCTGAGACCTGAAAGTCCTGTGGAATTAGCAAAGCAAAAGGAAAGAGGAGACAGAAGCTTCCTAGGAGAGAAACAGCCTGTAGGAGAGCCCTAAGGCCCAAAGGGCTTGGCTGATGACCACACTGAAATCAGTGAAAGGGAATCCAGTGAGAAAGGGAGAAGGCAGGAAACCCTGGGTAAGCTGCAAAGGGTTTGGTATTTTATTCCAAGAGCAGGGCCCTGGTACTGAGGAATAACTGGAGAATTATATGATCCAATTAAAATTTTAGGAAGTTCACCTTTGCTACTGTAGAGAATGAATCCCCTGCTAGTTTATGAAGAGGACATAGAAAAACTGTGGGCTTTATTATTAATGGGAGGACTACTTAAATTTTTAAAAGCTGTTTTTCAAAAACCAGATTATGAATTGATGAGGAGTAGAAAAAATTGATGATTTAGTGTATCTATGAATGACTCACTAGATTAGTGCTTCTTAAAGTCTAATGTGTTTCCAAATCACTCAGGTATTTTATTAAAATGCAAATTCAAGTATAAAGTACAACATGTACTTAAAGTACAACATGCTTTCATTTCTAAGAAGTTCCCAATGCTTTTGCCATTGGTTCTGGCACTTTGAGTAGCAAATGACTACTCAATGTATTCTATATTCTATTCTATATTCAATGTTATCTATATTCTAAATTCTAATGTATTGTATCCTAATACCTATCAGTCTTCTTGGTGGTCTGGCCAATTGTCAATTTAAACATTTAAAACTGAAGATTTTAAGAGGTGAATTAAAATATTAAGGACATGGAGAGACAGGTTATGTATGACTTTTTGTCTCATCAGCAAATATCCTACATATTCACTTTCTACCTGTCTGCCTTCCTCTCTGCCTGTTTAAAATTCAGTTCAGAAAGTACTGTGTACAAAGTGATGTCCAAAACAACTAGATAGAAAGAGCACTAGGCACTAAAAATATTACACCTGGTATCTAAGGTGGTTTGCATCATTAATTGAGACTTACACTCTATCGGGCACTTTACCTGCCTTATTCCTGTACTAGAGTAGGAATCCAGGAATGCTTAGAGGTTAGTTTCTTGTCCAAGACATACTCAACTCGCTTATTTCATACGTGACTCACTCATTATCCTAATCATTGCTATTTGGTTGGTGATTACAATCCTCAATGCAGAAAAAGTATTCTGTGGTAAAAGCTTTATATTTCCCTAAGGAGTTGCTGCTGTTGTGGAAATCGCTTCCCTCTCTTTTTTTATTTAAGGAGGAGGGAGTGTTATTCTTTTTTTTTTTTTTTTTTTTTTTTTTTTTTTTTTTTTTTTTTTTTTTTTTTTGTGGTGCCAGGGATCGAACTCAGGGCCTTGTGCTTGCAAGGGAAGAACTTTAATCACTGAGCTAAATCCCCAGCCGTGTTATTCTTTATTAGCAATTCACCTTTTCCTTGCATATGAACCTAAGCTTTCAAGAAAAGAGTTGATGGGGGAGGTGGCTAGGGATTTAGCTCAAGTGGTGGAGCACTTGCCTAGCAAGTGCAAGGCCTTGAGTTCGATCCCTAGCACCCACCCACCCCCCAAAAAAGAAAAGAGTTAATCATGTAAAGGGAAATACTTGAGAGATGGTCTAACCAATTGGAAAGACCAGATCAGAAATGTGCACGGTGTTCTCAGGTTCTTAAATGAAAACTGAGTGAGGACTGCCAGTTTTAAAAGAAATAAAACCTGAATTCTATAAGAAAGAATTAAAGATTTGCTCTGCTGAGAAAGTGACAGAGACGAAACTGAAGGGGGGGGGTGCTGGGGTCTAACCCAGGGCCACGTGACCGCTGCGCAAGCTCTCCTAACGATGAGCTAGCTGCTCCCAGCCCAGAAAACTGAAATGATCGACACCGCTGCTGAATACTAATTCCTGCTTACAAGTAGGGTCCGTCTACTTGTCTGTCCTTCAACAAACCTGATTCGTTGGCGTTTTTCCAGACAACGTCGTGTCGTTTTCGGTTTGGTTTGATCCCCACCCTTGGGATGAAAGAAAGCGATTTAAGTGTTTGAGGGGCCCTGAAGTGGCTCGGATACTGTCAGACAGCCGGCCTTCATCGCCCGGCAGCTGGCTTTGCAGGCTGAGGTAGGTTTCCCCGTAGATACTCGCAAGGCGCTCGGGCCGGAAACTCCGGCAGAGAGCCAAAGGAAAAGTGAAGTTCCTGGCGCTAGCTCGTGTCCAGCTCAGAAAACTCGGCGCTAGCGCATTCTTCGTGCAGTTATTGGCTGGGACTCTGTGTGCCGCTGTCGGCCAATGAAGACGCTGGAGATCTGGCCCCGGCCCGTCCCCTTTCGGCGCCCCGGGATGAGGCAGAGACTGAACAGCCCGCGAGCAAATCAGAGGCACCCAGAGAGCCATGTCCGACTCGGCGCCCAGCGCCCAAGCGCTAACCCGCTGAAAGTTTCTCAGCGAAATCGCCGGGACGATCTGGACCCCGGGAAGAGGAACTGCTTTTGTGTGAGATGGTCCCAGAGGCCTGGAGGAGCGGACTGGTAAGCACCGGGAGAGTGGTGGGAGTTTTGCTTCTGCTCGGTGCCTTGAACAAGGCTTCCACCATCATTCACTATGAGATCCTGGAGGAAAGAGAGAAGGGTTTCATTGTGGGTAACGTGGTCGCGGACCTTGATTTGGATCTTGGCAGCCTGTCAGCCCGCAGGCTCCGGGCGGTGTCCGGAGCGAGCCGTAGGTTCTTTGAGGTGAACTGGGAGACCGGAGAGATGTTCGTAAACGATCGTCTGGATCGAGAGGAGCTGTGCGGGACCTTGCCCTCCTGCACTGTAACGCTGGAGTTGGTGGTGGAGAACCCGCTGGAGCTGTTCAGCGCGGAAGTGGTGATCCAGGACATCAATGACAATAATCCCGCTTTCCCCACCGGGGAAATGAAATTGGAGATCAGCGAGGCCATGGCGCCAGGGACGCGCTTTCCGCTCGAGAGCGCGCACGATCCTGATGTGGGAAGCAACTCTTTACAAACGTATGAGCTGAGCCATAACGATTACTTTGCACTTCGCGTGCAGACGCGGGAAGACAGCACCAAGTACGCAGAGCTGGTGCTGGAGCGTGCCTTGGACCGGGAGCGCGAGCAGAGTCTCCAGTTGATGCTGACCGCGCTAGACGGAGGGACCCCGGCTCGCTCCGCGAGCCTGCCTATTCGCATCACTGTGCTAGACGCGAATGACAATGCGCCCGCCTTCAACCAGTCCTTGTACCGGGCGCGCGTCTTGGAGGATGCACCCCCCGGCACTCGTGTGGCGCAAGTTCTTGCGACAGATCTGGATGAAGGCCCCAACGGAGAAATCGTCTACTCCTTCGGCAGCCACAACCGCGCTGGCGTGAGGGAACTATTCGCCTTAGACCTTGTAACGGGGGTGCTGACAATCAAAGGTCGCCTGGACTTTGAAGACACGAAACTCCACGAAATTTACATCCAGGCCAAAGACAAGGGAGCCAATCCCGAAGGAGCACACTGCAAAGTATTGGTAGAGGTTGTGGACGTGAATGACAATGCCCCGGAAATCACAGTAACATCCGTGTACAGCCCAGTCCCGGAGGATGCCCCTCTGGGGACTGTCATCGCTCTTCTCAGTGTGACCGATCTGGATGCTGGCGAGAACGGGCTCGTGACTTGTGAAGTGCCACCGGGTCTCCCCTTCACCCTTATTTCTTCCCTCAAGAATTATTTCACTTTGAAAACCAGTGCAGTCCTGGATCGGGAGGCCGTGCCAGAATACAACCTCAGCATCACGGCTCGAGACGCAGGATCGCCTTCTCTCTCGGCCCTTACCACAGTGTGGGTCCAAGTGTCCGACATCAACGACAACCCTCCACAATCTTCCCAATCGTCCTACGACGTTTACGTGGAGGAAAATAACCTTCCTGGGGTTCCCATACTAAACCTAAGTGTCTGGGACCCCGACGCCCCGAAGAATGCTCGCCTCTCCTTCTTTCTCTTGGAGCAAGGAGCTGAAACCGAGGTGGTAGGCCGCTATTTCACAATAAATCGTGACAGTGGCATCTTGTCATCTTTAGTGCCCCTGGACTATGAGGATCGGCGGGAGTTTGAATTAACAGCTCATGTCAGCGATGGGGGCACACCGGTCCTGGCCACCAACATCAGTGTGAACATATTTGTCACTGACCGCAATGACAATGCCCCTCAGGTCCTATACCCGCGACCTGGCCAGACTTCTGTGGAGATGCTACCTCGAGGCACCGCTGCTGGCCACGTGGTCTCGCGGGTGGTGGGCTGGGATGCTGACGCAGGGCACAATGCCTGGCTCTCCTACAGCCTCTTGGAAGCTCACAACCACAGCCTTTTTGCCGTGGGGCTTCACACAGGTCAAGTCAGCACAGCTCGCCCAGTCCAAGACACAGATTCCCCCAGGCAGACTCTCACAGTCTTGATCGCAGACAATGGAGAGCCATCTCTTTCCACCACTGCTACCCTAACTGTATCAGTAACCGAGGAGTCTCCCGAAGCCCGGGCCGACTTCCCCTCTGGCTCTGACGCCCGGGAGCAGAATAAAAATCTCACCTTTTACCTACTTCTTTCTCTAATCCTGGTCTCTGTGGGGTTTGCAGCCACAGTGTTGGGAGTAATCATATTCAAAGTTTATAAGTGGAAGCAATCTAGGGACCTATATCGAGCCCCGGTGAGCTCTTTGTACCGAACACCAGGGCCCTCTCTACACGCGGACGCCGTGCGGGGGGGCCTGATGTCACCGCACCTTTACCATCAGGTGTACCTCACCACCGACTCACGCCGCAGCGACCCGCTGGTGAAGAAACCTGGGGCGGCCAGCCCCCTGGCCAGTCGCCAGAACACTCTGAGGAGCTGCGATCCCGTGTTCTATAGGCAGGTGTTGGGTGCGGAGAGCGCCCCTCCTGGACAGGTAAGGGTTAGCAGGTCATCCCTGAAACGTTTAATGCTTTTTGATTCCTGCGCCTTGTTCAGTAAAGTATGGAGCTATTCTTTCTGATGAAAATGTTTTTCTGATCGTGTGTCCACAATTTCACCTGGTCCTTCCTAGATCAAACTTACTGCCTTTGGGAGGAGAGTGGCCCGCTAACGTGTGCTTTGTGGTCCTATTTCAAGGTGAAGTTACTTGACTCATCTATTGACCCAATTCACACCCTCAGCATTCATTTGCTATCACACCTATTCCGTCTTGCTAGGGGGCACTTGAACTCTGACCCAAGATTTCAGGACAAGAGCTTAGTTTGGTATCACTTGCTAGGGCAACAATTCATTGGCTCCCGCTAACCCCTGGTGGCTGCTGGGAGTATTAAAAACTACCTCTTTAGACTACTTTTCAAATGATTTTTACATCTACATTAAAATTAACAGTTTTTGATAACTTTCCATAGCAGATCTTGTTTCTTGTTCTCAGATAATTTCCTAGGAATGAAATGGAATTCAACATTTAAAAATGTATTTAAAGCACACTGCTGGAAATAATGGCCCATTACTAACCAAATATTCTACTGTTTTTACAGTAGAATATGAGTATACATGAGTATAATACATGAGTATTATAGATGCTTTGGAAAATACAGAAAAATATAAAGGAAAAATTAAATTATAATCCCCAAAACTAAAAACACCTTAATTATGAAAGTAAGAATTTATTTTGAAAATAAATCTAGCCAAACCAAAGGAATATAAAATACAAATGTGTCTCTAATGTTATTCTCAATACTTCCAGCATGTTTTTCTTAGGTGTACACATAATGGGAAAGGTAGATGAATGCTTTACTTTCCTTAGCAAAGTAAAGCATTCATTTATTCAGGATGGCAACCTGGTGACCACAAGGCCTTTGTCTTGGAGAGAGGCCTACCATACTCTCAATTAAGGCAGAACCACTGTTATTTTGTTACTAAGTACATTATTGCTATCAAATCTTAGATCTAGCAGTTGTGAGGCCCTGCCACCTACCAATGACAAGTCCTTGACCAAGTTACTCAATCTCCTTTGTAAGCCTTTTTCTCATTTGCAAAAAGGGCATACTAAGTGATAGAGTGCTTGTTTAGCAAGCACAGGGCCCTGAGTTTGATCCTCAGCACCACCCCCCCAAAAAGGGCATACTATGGGTTTTATAGGATTAATGCATGATACACTGTATGTAAGGTGACTGGTATAGTGCCTAGCATATAAAATTATTGGTTATTGCTATTATGTTTATTAGTTCTTCACCTAAGCACATCTTGGAAATGAGAAAATTCAAAGACAGCCTAAGATGGCAAAGCAGACAAACATATGAAAAGGCTTGGGCCAGGTGCGATGTTACACACCTGTAATCCCAACACTTGAAGGCTGCTGGGCAGGAGGATTACCTCAAGTTCAAGGCCAGCCTGGGCTACATAGTGAATTCAAGGCAAGCCTGAACTACATAGTGAGACTCTGTCTCAAAAGAAAAAAAACAAAAACCAAAAAAAAGAACAAGAACAAAGAAAAGAAAAGGCTTAGGAAGGCCAAGGGTGGTGGCATAAACCTGTCATTCTAGCTACTCAGAAGACTGAGGCAGGATGATTGTAAGTTTGAGGCCATTCTGGGGAAACCTATCTCAAAATTAAATAAAAGCAATCGATGGTGTAGGTCAGTGGTAGAGCCTTACCTAGCATGCTTGAGACCCTTGGTTCAATCTCCATACTGGGGGGAAAAAAAAGCAAGGGATGAAAACCAAATAGAAGCCCCTTCTGCTCTTTTGGTCATTCTAGAAACAACTGGTATTTTCCCTGGAACTTGGCTACACCTTAGTATCGCCTAAGAGAATTATAAAAATTCTAAAGGCCAGGCTATACCCCAGAACATTTAAAGCACAGTTTCTTGAGGTGGAACCCAGGCATCAATATTTTTCTCACATCTCCAGGTGGTCCTAATGTGTAGTCACTTTGAAAACCACTGCCCTAGAATTTAGCAGTTCCTCATTTAGCATATTTATGAAGCTGAGTGTCATTCTGGTGTTCACAGAACCAGGAGTCAACTTTATTGCATAGGCCCAACTTTAAAAAAAAATACTGTAATGTCATTTCCCATCTTTAAAGTATTACACAGAGTAGCTCTAGAAGGCATTCTAAGGAAGACATAAAATGGAATTTCAATCCTCTAAAGAGAAAATATTCCTAACTGCTAGCACCTGGGCAATTTTTTTCCAAATTCGAGAGCTGGGCAATGGAAGTTGGGTTTCTTTTTGGTGTGACAAAAATTTTTATGATTATATTGTGGTGATAATTGCATTAGTTTAGTGGAGGTAAATATACTAAAACCCACTTTAAATAGGTGAACTTTATGTTACATCAACTATCCTGTTAAAAAATCTAGAGAAGGAAGGAATCACATGGCATAAAAAGATCAAGACAAAGATATGTAAAATTAAGGCTTTCTGGTGCTCCAATTCTAGTAAAACAAATCATGCTCATTTGTTTTAGTGTGAACTTGCAAATATAAGTGTAGCACTCCACATACTAGTTGTTTAGGTTTAGACAAGTCCCTTAACCTCTCCGAACTCAAGTTTTCTCATCTATAAAATAAAAATAATATCTACTTCACAAATATTTAAGAAAATTTTTGAACTGAAAAATGGTAATATCAATATATATATTCCCTAGCACCCATAGGTGCTGGACATTGTAAAAAATGCAAAAACACTGTCCTGCCCTTATGGTGTACAGAGTATCATAGGAGACAGACATGCAAAAAAGGATCATGGGGATCTGCATTATGCAAAAGCAGTGAGCACAGAGAGGAAGAAACAATTGAAGGAGTGAGCATGCTGGAACTGAGAGTTAAAGGTTGAGTAATAGCTTGTCAAATAGTAAAGGGTCAAGGATAGGCAAGACCTTTGCAGGAAACTCCATGCAGAGGGATAAGGGTGTTTCATTATTCCTGAACCTTAAAGTATGTGTGTAAAGCAGTCTTTGCAGGACCAGGCATGGTGGTACACGCTTGTAATCCCAGCACTTGGGAGGCTGAGACAGCAGTGCTGCTGTGAGTTCGAGGCCAGTCTGGGCTACAAAGTGAGTTTAAGGCCAGCCTGAACTACATAGCAAGACCCTGTCTCAAAAAACATTAAATAAATAAAACTTTCTTTGCAGGACATGAGATGAAGCAAGTAGGTAAGAGTTAGATCCTGAATTACTTTTACACCATGCCAGGAATTTTTATTTTATCTCATATACATGATAGTTACCACAGAATTTTGAACTGACATGTACATGATGTCATCAGGAACTTTTCATTTATTTGAGAGATTATTCTGATGGCCATGAATGAAATGGATTAGAGACATTGTCACTGGCGACAGCGAACAGTTAGAAAGCCATTACAAAATTGGAGAGGATTGATAAATACTTGACCTAGTACAGTAGCAGTGCAGATGGAGGGAGATGACCACAATAAAATCATCAGGACTTGTTGATTGACATGATATAGGAAATGAGGAGCAGGAATGAGTCAGGGTGACCCCTGAGATTCTGACTAAGGCATCTGGGTGAATGATGCTACAGTTCACTGAGATAAATACTGGCATAAACACCTTGCTAGGTCAGGCTGATTTTCACCTCCATCATTCCCATGGCAAGAAGTTTACCGTTTGAGGGTCTTGGGGGGAGTTGTTCGGTTTGTTTTATGCAAAAACACAGAATACCAAATCTCTCCCCCTGAGACTAGAATATTAGTTGCTAGCTTCCCATAGTCAAAAGGAGATCCCTGGAAACTCAAGGTTTGGGAAAGACTGGGGGAGGATAAGAACATCACTTTTTGAAGCTCGTTTTGGCAAACAATGGTAACCTAGGTAAGGATTTGGATGAATTAGCATATCTCATGTCTAGATCAGCCTGAATTTGACTCTTTTCTGTGTTCTAGTGTGTTTGCCTCTCAGATTATAGTCATATACAGTGTGCTGTTTCTGTACTCCTGCAAGAAAGTAGCCCGGCTGCCAGGATGTCTGGATAATGGTGGGGGTGGGGTGAGATCAAGTCTCCAGCTACAAGGGGTCCCCTGGGGCTAAGTGAAAGCTTGCTCTTTTGAAATGGTCTCTGTTGGTAATTAACAACATATCAAGAATACCGCGGTGTCAAATAAAGAGGATTTGTAGGCACAATGCTGTTGGTAGCTGATCCTAATCTTGTTCAGGAAAGCTGTTAACTCTGTGAACATTAGCGTTCTGCCCAGGTAATGAGATCTAGTCCTTGGCACCTCCCAGACACACTGATTCTTACAGATTTGGACCTCTTCTGGCTTTCACCACCCTGCTTCCATTCTGTCCTTTTGAAATCAATGAATGGTAATTTAGTGTATCACTAGCAAATATCTGAATAAGAGAGGGTTGGTTTTGTTGTGCCTCCTGTTACAATGAAAATGTGTGCTGCATAAATTTAATCAGCTACATCAATGTGTAAGGCTTTTTTGCAGCGAGATAGATAAGCTTCCGAATAATATGCAGTGGGGCCGTTCTGAGTACGTGGCAGCACTTCTCATTAGCTGTTGCTTGACTACAATCAGACAGACAGCATCTACTCGTGTAGAATATTGGTTCATGACAACATTGGCTTGAAAAAAGTGACCTGTCTGGAATGGCTGCGCGCTCTTTGGGCTGCAGGTTGCTAGGGCTTAGGCTCTCGCTGTTTTCCCTGCCGAAAAGGGGCGGAGTGAGTTGGTGTGTTAGGGAAAAAAAATAATAGTCTGCCTCTCCACAGAGGTAATGATTCGTGGAAAGAAATGCCGTTGAGCCGTAGGAAGGTGACGATAGGTTGGGGTTTATTTTATTTTATTATTTTGGGTTTTTTTTTTTTCTTCCCAATGCTGCGACGCATTAACCCTGCTGCTATTGGGACGTTCTCTGCTCAGCCTATTGGCTGAGCCCAGGAGCCGCTGTCTGCCAATCGGGAGGTAAAAGGCAGACAAATCTACCCCGCCACCAGCAAAAAACGGCGCGTAACCCTTGCGGCGCCGGCCCAGCCGCGCCAGAGCTGGCGCGGGGAAAAGGAGATAGGTGTCTCCAGCTGCTGTGGCTGTGTGGGGCGGGTCGGCTTCTTCTGCTTCTCAGGACCAAGTAGAGAATTAGCGGGCCGCAGCTATGCTCTACAAGGTGAGAAGCTGGGTAGAAATCTGGCGGGGGGCTACCCTTTTGTTCCTCTCTTGCCACCTGGGTTACGTTTGTGGGCAGATCCGCTACCCGGTCCCAGAGGAGTCACAGGAAGGGACTTTTGTAGGGAATGTCGCCCAAGATTTCCTGCTGGATACAGACAGTCTGTCAGCTCGCAGGCTGCAGGTCGCCGGAGAGGTGAACCAAAGACACTTCCGTGTGGATTTGGACAGCGGAGCCCTGCTCATCAAGAATCCGATCGATCGAGAGGCACTGTGTGGGCTCAGTGCCAGTTGTATCGTACCCCTGGAGTTTGTAACCGAAGGGCCTTTGGAGATGTACCGAGCCGAGGTAGAGATCGTAGATGTGAATGATCACGCCCCCCGATTTCCGCGGCAGCAGCTGGACTTGGAAATCGGTGAGGCAGCTCCTCCAGGACAGCGTTTCCCCTTGGAAAAGGCTCAGGATGCAGATGTGGGGAGCAATTCCATTAGCAGCTATAGACTGAGCTCCAACGAACACTTTGCCCTGGATGTCAAGAAGCGCAGCGACGGCAGCCTTGTCCCAGAGCTGCTCCTGGAGAAGCCTTTGGATCGGGAGAAGCAATCGGACTACCGCCTGGTGCTGACTGCTGTGGATGGAGGGAACCCCCCAAGATCTGGCACTGCAGAGCTCCGGGTATCAGTGCTGGACGTAAACGACAACGCCCCAGCCTTCCAGCAATCTAGTTACAGGATTAGTGTGTTAGAGAGCGCGCCAGCCGGAATGGTGCTCATCCAGCTCAATGCCTCTGACCCGGACCTGGGTCCTAGTGGTAACGTCACCTTTTCTTTCAGTGGTCACACCCCTGACCGTGTGAGAAACCTCTTTAGCCTGCATCCCACTACTGGAAAGCTTACCCTTCAAGGGCCCCTAGATTTTGAGAGTGAGAATTACTATGAATTTGATGTGCGAGCTCGTGATGGGGGTTCTCCAGCTATGGAGCAACATTGCAGCCTTCGGGTGGATCTACTGGATGTAAATGACAACGCCCCCCACATCACTGTGACCTCAGAACTTGGAACCCTCCCGGAGAGCGCAGAACCTGGCACTGTGGTGGCACTCATCAGTGTGCAGGACCCCGACTCTGGGTCAAATGGAGATGTGAGCCTACGTATTCCTGACCACTTGCCATTTGCCCTCAAGTCTGCCTTCAGGAACCAATTTTCCCTGGTGACTGCTGGCCTCTTGGATCGAGAGGCTAAATCTAGTTATGACATCATGGTCACTGCTTCTGATGCTGGGAACCCTCCTCTGAGTACCCACAGAACCATTTTCCTCAACATTTCGGATGTGAATGATAACCCACCCTCTTTCTTCCAGAGGTCACATGAGGTGTTTGTTCCTGAGAACAATCGCCCAGGGGACCTGCTCTGCTCCCTTGCAGCCTCTGACCCTGACTCTGGTTTGAATGCACTTATCTCCTACTCTCTCTTAGAGCCCAGAAATCGAGATGTGTCAGCTTCTTCGTTCATCTCTCTGAACCCCCAGACTGGAGCTGTTCATGCTACTCGATCATTTGACTATGAGCAAACACAGACTTTGCAGTTTGAGGTGCAGGCCCGGGACAGGGGCAGCCCACCCCTTAGCAGCACTGTGACAGTCCGTCTATTCGTGCTGGACCTCAATGATAATGCCCCAGCTGTGCTCCGCCCTAGGGCCAGGCCTGGTTCCTTATGTCCCCAAGCACTGCCTCCATCAGTTGGCGCTGGCCATCTAGTCACAAAGGTGACTGCTGTGGACTTGGATTCTGGTTACAATGCTTGGGTTTCCTACCAGCTCCTGGAGGCCCCAGATCCCAGCCTGTTTGCAGTCTCACGATATGCTGGGGAGGTGCGGACGGCTGTTCCCATCCCAGCTGATCTCCCACCACAGAAGCTGGTCATTGTGGTGAAGGATAGTGGTAGCCCACCACTTTCTACCTCTGTTACCCTCCTAGTGTCCTTAGAGGAAGACACTCATCCAGTTGTCCCTGATCTTCGAGAATCTTCCGCTCCCAGGGAGGGAGAATCCCGTCTGACCCTGTACTTGGCCGTGTCTCTTGTGGCAATTTGCTTTGTCTCTTTTGGCTCATTCGTGGCACTACTCTCCAAATGTCTCCGTGGAGCTGCCTGTGGAGTGACGTGCTTTCCCGCCGGCACCTGTGCCTGTCTCACCAGGTCTCGGAGGAGGGAGGGGCTTCCTCCTTCCAGTGGGATCCTCCGAATCCAGCTGGGGTCAGATGATCCTATCAAGTTTGTTGATGTGGGAGGCCACTCTCACGGCTGCACACCCTTGGCTTCTGCGCCCACTCGGAGTGATAGCTTCATGATGGTGAAGTCACCCAGTGCACCTATGGCAGGGGAGCCCGTTCGCCCAAGCTGCCCACCCTCTGATCTTCTCTATGGGCTTGAGGTGAGACCTTTGCAGGCTCAGCCAATGCTTGAGTGTTGTTCTGATCCAGGCGGAGGTGGATGGCTGGGCCATGTTCTGTGGAGTACTGGCCTCCTTGTAAGAGCCCATAGTGGTACCACTGTTTCTGTGAGTAGTAACTGTGTGATAGATGCTGCGTTTTAAAAGTTTTATGAATAACCAGGAAGTTGTAACAGTGGATTATGCTCATTTTAGAGAGTAAGGAATGAAAGTAATTGGTGGTCAAGGACCAGGCAATTGTGGAAGCATGCTGGTGGAATATGGGGGCATAGGAAGCTGGAGCGCACAGGGGTGGGACACACCAGGCGATCACCTAAACACTTCCTTCTCTTCCTCAATGAGGGGGTCGTGTTCTGGGGAACCTTAATTCTAGGTTACAGTTTCCCATTGGCTTGAGGAGGGACTGAAATCTGCCTTGTGGTATCTGACACTCCCTAACCTCTGTGAATAGACCTATTTGAAACACAACAGAGAACAAAAAATAGTAGAAAGCCAAGGGAGTGGGATTTGAACCAGAGGTAGTAGATTGGATGCAGAGGGGCATTCATTACCTCTTTGGGAGAAAAGCAGTATATGAAGTCACGATGTCAGAAAACTGATTTACAGTTAAGGAACTCAGAGACATCCACTCGGGGAGTCATTAAGGAGAGCTCTCTTGAATTTGGTGAAACCATAAAGCTTAGAGGTCATACCTAGCCTCTGGCCGCCCTCCTTGGTGACCTAGAAGACCCACAAATGTTCCCTTACCTACAAGGTATGACACTCATTCCGTATTCTGAGTCAGGGGTCTCAGAAAAGCTAAGTCCCGTAGTCATCAGCAGACACTGAGATTTTCCTCAAAGCATTGTTAGAGACTCAGGACAAGACTTTAGAGGGTCCTAACCAATCTTTTCTCCTACCCTAGTAGCATCTGGCAGGGTGGGGGAGGGAAAGGGAGGGGAAGGAGGAAACACGTGGACTTTGCTTCTCCCAAAAGGACAAAGTTTTGTTGGTTCAAGCAAAGTAGTGGAAGCTTCTGAAGTCATGCAGGAAGTTACTGGGACAGAACACTGAGGAGTTTTGTATCGCTTTGTCTTCCCTGTTGAGCACCATATGAGCTGTCAAACTTTGCTGCCAAGGGGGCTGAATCAACCTGCAGCACAAAATGAGTGGGGAGGTAGCAGGCTTCTGTGACACAGATTTGCAATGCCTGTTCCCAAGGTTTCCAGGGCTGAGGCGACTTTATAATTGGTTGAGAGCAGACAGACTTTTTGGCCAATCAAACTCAGAGCCGAGGCGGGGGATCTGCTCTTCCTGCCCGCCCCTTCTCCTCCAGCTCCCCAGCTCCACTCACATTTAACTCCCCTTCCCCCCACCCACCCCCGCCATTCGCCATCAGTGACTAAGAACTGCTGCAGGCAGGCAAACCTCAGAGCAGTTTTTAAGAGGCTGGAAGGAGTCATAAGAGATTTCAGCTGCTGTATTCCAAGCCCAGAGTCTACCTTGGAGAGGACAGCACAGAGTTACTCTCCAGGAAGGGACTTCTGGGTCATGGGCCTCAAGACACCCCCACAGCTCCCTGGGAAATGGCAAGTGCTATGCATGTTGTCCTTGTGCTGCTGGGGCTGGGTGTCGGGGCAGCTTCGTTACTCGGTGGTGGAAGAGTCTGAGCCAGGGACACTGGTGGGGAATGTTGCTCAGGATCTGGGCTTAAAGGTGGCAGATCTGCTGAACCGCCACCTGAGGTTGGGCTCTGAGGAGAATGGGCGCTATTTTTCCCTGAGCTTAATGAGTGGTGCTCTGGCAGTGAATCAAAAGATTGACCGAGAGAGCCTTTGTGGAGCCAGCACCAGCTGCCTGCTGCCAGTGCAGGTGGTGACTGAACAGCCCCTGGAGCTCATTCGTGTAGAGGTAGAGATCTTGGACCTCAATGACAACTCTCCGAGCTTTGCCACTCCCGAGCGAGAGGTGCGCATCTCAGAATCAGCAGCACCAGGGGCACGATTCCCACTGGAGAGTGCCCAGGACCCAGATGTGGGCACCAACACTGTGAGCTCCTACGCTCTAAGCCCCAGCAGCCACTTTTCTCTGAACGTGAAGACCCTAAAAGATGGAAAGCTATTCCCAGAGCTGGTGCTAGAGCAGCAGCTGGATCGTGAAACTCAGGCAAAACATCAGCTGGTGCTCACTGCTGTGGATGGGGGCACCCCGGCCCGCTCGGGAACCAGCCTTATCTCCATCATCGTGCTGGACATCAATGATAATGCTCCAACCTTCCAGTCTTCAGTTTTGCGCGTGGGACTCCCAGAGAATGCACCCATAGGCACACTGCTGCTCCGCCTCAATGCCACAGATCCAGACGAGGGCACCAATGGCCAGCTCGACTATTCTTTTGGAGACCATACATCTGAGACAGTGCGGAATCTCTTTGGTCTGGACTCTAGCAGTGGAGCCATCCATGTGTTGGGTCCAGTAGACTTTGAAGAGTCGAATTTCTATGAAATTCATGCAAGAGCCAGAGATCAAGGCCAGCCAGCCATGGAGGGCCACTGTGTGATTCAGGTGGACATAGGGGATGTCAATGACAATGCTCCTGAAGTGCTGCTGACCTCTTTAGTCAACCCTGTTCTGGAGAGTACACCAGTGGGCACAGTGGTGGGGTTGTTTAACGTACGGGATCGAGACTCAGGCAGAAATGGTGAGGTGAGCCTGACTATCTTGCCAGAACTGCCATTTCAGATTAAGCCTTCTGAGAACCACTACTCACTGCTAACCAGCCAGCCCTTGGACCGCGAGGCCACATCACACTACAGCATTGAGCTGCTGGCCAGCGATGCCGGCTCACCTCCCCTGCACACACATCTCACCATCAGGCTCAACATTTCAGACGTTAACGACAACGCACCCCACTTCACCCAGCAGCTCTACACTGCTTATATCCCAGAAAACCGGCCTCCAGGCTCCCTTCTCTGCACCGTGGCTGCCTCAGATCCAGATGCTGGGGATAACGCCCGCCTCACCTATTCTATTGTGGGGAGTCAGATTCAGGGGGCCCCAGCCTTTTCCTTTGTGTATGTCAACCCAGAGGATGGAAGGGTGTTTGCTCAGCGTACCTTTGACTATGAATTGCTACAGATGCTAGAGATTGTGGTGGGCGTTCGAGACTCTGGCTCTCCCCCACTGCATGCTAACACATCTCTACATGTGTTTGTCCTTGACCAGAATGATAATGCCCCGGCTGTGCTGCACCCACGGCCAGGCAGGGAATTCTCTGCCCCCCAGCGTCTCCCTCGATCTGCTCCTCCTGGCTCCTTGGTCACCAAGGTGACAGCCGTGGATGCTGATGCAGGCCACAATGCTTGGCTTTCTTATTCTCTGTTGCCACAGTCCACAGCCTCAGGACTGTTCCTCGTGTCTGCACACACTGGTGAGGTGCGCACAGCCCGGGCCTTGCTGGAGGATGACTCTGACACCCAGCAGGTGGTGGTCCTGGTGAGGGACAATGGTGACCCATCACTGTCCTCTACAGCCACAGTGCTGCTGGTTCTGGAGGATGAGGACCCTGAAGAAATGCCTAAATCCAGCGACTTCCTCACGCACCCTCCTGAGCGGTCAGACCTTACCCTTTACCTCATTGTGGCTCTAGCAACCATTAGTCTCTTATCCTTAGTCACCTTCACCTTTCTGTCAGCTAAGTGCCTTCGGGGGCACGCAGATGGGGGCGGGGGTGGGGGCCAGTGCTGCAGGCGCCAGGACTCCCCCTCCCGGGAGTTCTATAAGCAGTCCAGCCCCAATCTGCAGGTGAGCTCTGACGGCACGCTCAAGTACATGGAAGTGACGCTGCGGCCCACGGACTCGCAGAGCCGCTGCTACAGGACGTGCTTTTCCCCGGCCTCTGACGGCAGCGACTTCACTTTCCTCAGGCCGCTCAGCGTGCAGCAGCCCTCGGCTCTGGCGCTGGAGCCTGAGGTCTTCTGTTCCCGCGCGAATACGCTGCGGGAGCGGAGACAGGTGAGGGCTCGGCCCCGCCCAGGGCGCCCCTGGGGGCGGCGCTGGAGAAGCCCCCGGTGCACCTAAGGGACCTGGACCTCTCATCCCTCCTCTCAGTCTGGCTCGGCCGCCGGATGCGCCCCACCCGGTGCTCGGGATCTTTTGGACTGATTGCGCTGAATCGGAGGAGTGGTCCGGGCGGGCAAGGGGCTCACGCGCTGGGAGGTGGTGATGATAATGGGCCGGGGGAGGTGGGACCGACTCTTGCTGCGGCCCTCGCGCTCAGAAAAGGTGAGGGGGGCCCCTGAGTTTCCAGTGAATTTTCAGAGATTTCCGCGGGGGTCCCGGGTGGAGGCCATCAAAGACCCACCATGCCAGTTTCCTAGGTGCCTGCTTCAGCGCGCTGCTCCAGGCCTTAGGTCTAGCTTCTCTTCGGTCCCTCGCCACTCCCCTCATCTGTGACTTCTCTGTCATCCGAAACCTTCCCTGTCCCCCCCACCCGCCCAACCACCTTTGTCAAAAGCTCAGGGAATAGCCAGGCGTGGTGGTGCACTCCTGTAATCCCAACACTAGGGAGGCTGAGGCAAGAGGATAGCCGAAAGTTCGAGGCCAGCCTGGGCTACGTACTGAGTTCAAGACCAGCCTGCTGCATAGCCAGACCCTGCCTCAGAAAAATAAATAAATAAATAAATAAATAAATAAATAAATAAATAAACCAGCGCAGGGGAGCAGGGTTGGTGGGATGCACTCCCTGCAAGCCATACCTGGGACCCCAAGCTGTGTACCAGCTCGCTTCACCTCACCTGCATGTGTGGGAACACACAGGCATACCAGGACTGCTGCCGGGGACACGAGGCTGTCCCGCCTACTCAGCTCCCCTTCCCCCATGACAGAAGAACTCATGGTTGACTGTGACACCCTGGCAAGGGCCAAAGGTCCTGGTAGCCCAGGGCCTGGTGAAGGCACAGGAGCCTCTCCCAGCCCTCCCACTCACACCCAGGGTGGGACCCATAGCCTCTGAGCTGGTCTGAGTCTTGCCCGGGCTCCTGAACCACAAAAGTAAAACTGGGTCCTCTTGGTGCAGGGTGAGCAGAATCATGTGACAGGCAGACCAGGGGCTCAGTGTGGATGGTGGAGGTTCAGCAGCCCAGGAGCCTGGGCAGGCCGGTTTGGCCCAAGATGATGAGGAAGCAAGGCTGAGAAAGTGAACTCTGTAGGACAGGCAATCTGGGACCACAGCGGAAGTGGGTGCTCCAGGCCCTGGATGCTCAGAAATAGGCTCGTGGCTCCTCATGACCATAATGCATGCAGCCATCTAGGGTCAGGGCTTTGGGAGTGACCAAAGTATCTGAGACTACAGGAGTTGTGGTAGCACATACTTGTAGTATCCCTAGCACTCTGGGAGGCTGAGGCAGGAGGATCATCAGTTTGAGTCCAGCCTAGGTAACTTAGTGAGATCCTGTCTCAAAAACACCAAAAATGGGCTAGGGACTATCTCAGTGCAAAGACCCTGGGCTCAGTCCTCAGTACCTCAAAACAAAGGCAAAAACAAAAACAAGGATCTGAGGCTGTTGGTGAGTCCTTTCTGCTGAGGCAGCCATAAAGCCGTGGCCTCCGCCAGATGCCAGAGCTACTCTTGTATGTGGGGAAATAAGAGTAAAAAGCACAAGTCTCCACAACCCTAGGAGCTTTTATTCAAAATATATCCCACCCTGCCCTGCCCCTGCTGAATCAGGATTCCTGTGAAACATTGATTGGGAGCTCCTTACTGCACACACCTTCCTCAAGAAGCAGAACACCTCATTTCCTACCACCACTGATGGAGTGGTTCCAACAGTCCCACCTTATGACTGAAGCTCATGGAGGGCAAGTGTCTTGCTCGAGTTCAAAGTGATAGACTGGAACCCAGGCTGAATTTCAGAGTGCTTTGAATAGCTTGGCACTTGGAACTTGTAAAGCTGGACAAGAGACAGCTGGCATCTGCTGGGAAGAGGTAAATGTGCGATTCTTTCCCTTTTAGGATCTTACATGTGGAGGAAATTCTTTGAGGCTCCTCATTCGCAACCGTCTGTCATCCTCTGTGCATTGTACTTTGCCCACCATGGTCTCTATCCTCTCGTGGTATTCCCTGTACCTCCCTGGAGATTCTGCTGTGGTTAAGAACACAGTGACTGAAGTCTGGGCACCCCTCTGCCTTCCCAGACCAGTGTCCCGGAATGGCGTTCATGGCTCCATTTGCACTTGGGATGTTAGGTGTCTGGCTTCTGTGCATATCAGCCACCTGTGGGCCTGTGTGAGTCACCAGCAGTCCTGGTCTTCCTTCTCCCCAGTGTACTCTGACATGCTCACGTTCTCTGGTCCTGGGAGTGAGCTTGAGAATTAACGAGCAGCACACCCAGAAGCAGAGAGGACACAGCTGGAGGAGTGCCCCTTCAGAGTGTGTGGTCACACTCGCCCTGGAAGGATTAGGAGTGACTCGGTCATTAAGCAGCCGGCAGCACCCCGTACCTTCAGCTAGGTTGGGGTGACAACAGATCAGCCCCTCGGGAGCCCTGGAGATTTAGTTGTCTCTGCTTAGAGACTGTGGGAGCTTGGTCCCTCTGGGCTCCATCCCAGCCATTTTCTCTGTCCCAGACAGAGCAGCCTTGTTCTCTCCTCCTTAGTCCCAGGCCATTTTCTGGCATGGATTTCTGGGGGTGAGAAGTGTCCCGGGGCTTGGATGCCCTGCAAAGGCCCAGGCTGGCATGACTCCTAAATTAATAATGTATTTAGCTGTGGGAAGATAGCCTGCAGAGCCAAGGGCTGGAGGAGGTGGCCCTCTGAATGTGTCACTGCACAACTTGGCATGAAAAGGGTTACCCTAAGCAGCAGCCATCTTGCTGCAGAGGATGCTTTGTTCCCAGATGAGGATCTTCTGAATAACTTCTTTTTAGGGCTGGTGGGATTCTCCCCTAAGAGCCTCCTCTGCCACTTCGGAGACCTCCTCTGTGCTCCTCCCCCCAGTGCCACAAAAGCTACCTTCAGTCCTTGGCTCAGAAGCTCTGAGTCTGGGAACAGGGAAGAAGAGGCCATTTCTTTAGCAACAGACTTCCTCACTGTGACAGATGAAATGTTATTTTCCTTTAGACTCTGGTACTTCAGACCTCTGAAACCTGCAATATTGTTGTTTTGGTTTTCCAGTTCTCTTTGGAGATGAGTGCACCCCTTCCATTTCCTTCTGTCCCGGCCCATCCCCAGGGACTCCGGTGACATTTTGGCGGTGCTCTGTACTCAGCCCCTCTCCTTCTGCTCTCTCCACAGCAAGCCCCGCCCAACACCGACTGGCGTTTCTCTCAGGCCCAGAGACCCGGCACCAGCGGGTAGGTGACTGATTCTCCAGCCCACCCTCTTCTCTGCGGCATTTTCTCAGCGATGTGGGAGGAGCTGGGTGGGAAGAGATGGGGGGAGGGCTCAGCATTTGCTGCAAATGGCTTCTTCCCTCAGCTTGAGATTTTGGGAAGGTTTTGTCATACACAGACCCCAGAAAGAAGAGGGACCTACCCTGGCTGTTCTGGAGGCTGAACACACACATTTTTCCCTCCCTCCCTCTTCTGCATTATGTGCATGTTTCCCTGTCCTCTGAGGGCTTTCTGGGACCAGAAGATGGTCTCTGGCTGGAGGGAGGTTTATACCCATCTACTGCCAGCATCCCCTCCCCCGAGTTGAGTTGGGCTCCATCCTGACCTGGGGCCGGGGCAGAGGAACACAGGCCAAGAGGAGCAGCAGGAGGGGGCTGTCCCAGGTCAGCACCTCCCGCGAAGCCTTGGAGGAGGAGAAAGAGAGAGGCAGAGGGCAGGACCCTAGAGGCAGCTGTGGGGAGCGCAGAGACTGGCACAGCTGGAGACCAGGCTGAGGGTGGGAAGCCACCCTGGGGAGGGCCAGGGCCAGTCTCCCTTGTCCTGTGCTGCCTCCAGCTGCCCTCTGGCCTCCACTGGTCCTGCCCTGTCTGCCAGCAGGACTTTGGCTCTGCCTCCTCTCTCTGCAGTCTTCGTCTCAGCCTCTCTTATTGCGGCTTCTCCCCTCAGTCTCTATCTCACTTTGCAATCTCTGCCTCTCCCTCTCTTTCTCTCTCAGGTCTGTCTTTCTGCCGCATCTCCGTCCCCACCATTTGTGTCTACTTGCCCTGATCTACGCCTCGCGCTGTGCCTGCCAGAGCGGGGCTGCTCAATAAATGTGGAAGGAGTGAATAAATGTGACTCTTCCTTAGGCTCAGTCTCTGCTTCTCCTTCTCTGTCTCTGCCTCCCTATCTTTGTCCTTGACCTCTTTTCTGTCTCTTCTTCCATTATTTCCTAGTCTTTTTGTGTTCTTCTATCCCATCTCCACCTTCCTGTCTCATGATTTCTGCTCTCCTCTTTGTTCTCAGCCTTACTGTGTCTGTGCCTCTGTCTCTCTGTATGATTCTCTTTCTGCTTCTCTGAGTCTCTTTTTTTGCTGTACTTTATCTGTCTCTTTCCTCCCATCCCTCTCTCAGCTTTGTACTTGTGGGCAAGCCAGCACACACAGGCCCCTCTCCCTGCCCCCCACACACTGAGCCTTTGATCGCTGCCCCCCTCCACCACCTTCCCACCCCAGCTGCCCCAGCTGCTCATTTCAGTCCCCTACAGATTCCTGTGGGGACAGGAACATCCTGCGAGGGCGGGGGACTTCAGCGGAAGAGCTTTAGTGGGTTTGAGGGAAGCCATGGGCTCTGGGCCAGGCCTCCCTGGTGGAAGCCCAGAGTTGGGAGGAGTCAGTCCAAGGAGCCCAGGGAGAGTCAGGGGCTTGGGCTGCCTCCCCGCCCACGTCTGCCCAGATGCTAAGATGCTGAGCTTCTGCCATTCTGCCCCTTTCCCCCCTATCCAACTCCTCCCTGACACCCGACAGAGAACACAGGAGGCCTTGGTGTACAGCACAGACTCCGCTCCTGGGCATGCTCAATCCTGTCCTGGCACCAGGAATGCCGAGCACTTCCTAGAAGGCCCCTAAAAGGTGGCAAACCAGAAGCCCGAGTCTGCCCTTGTCCCTCCCTCCATCCCAGCTGTTTCTCTTCTCCCCTCGCCCCTCCTCCCACTCCCCATAGTTACTCATTAAATCACTCATGGATTCATCCATTTAACAAATGTTTATTAAACAACTACTATGAGCTGGGCCCTGTGCTAACAAAAGGGAACAAGCAGACAGGATCCCCGAACTCATAGGTTTTAAGGCCAGCAGAGGAGAGAAAATTGAGAACAAATCATAAACACACACACACACACACACACACACACACACACGCACACACACAAATTTAGTTACAAATCATAGAAAGCTCCAGGAAGAAGAGGGTAAATGGGGAGGGGAATCAGGGAAAGCCTAGTAGGAGGTGACATTCGAGCTGCAGCTATGAAAAGCGCTGGGCAACTTGTATTCCCTCCACCCATCTCCAGCCCAAGTCCTGGACCTGAGAACTCCACGAGTTGCATCATCTACACCCCACAGAGGTCCCTTCTCATCAGTGAGAATCTATGAGGAGCTCTCAGGGAGACAGAAGGGAAGCCCAGGCACTCTCTCGCCCTTAGTTAACTTGCCATGCATGAGAAGAACATTCTAATTCAGCTCCAAAGTGGCCAAGATAAAACAACTGTTAGCAGGTTCATCCAGCAACTTCCCCCCTTCAATCAGTAACCAAGCAAGCACCTTCCGCAGACCAGGCAGTGTTCAAGTTGTGCCAGAGATCAGACGTGGTCCTTGCTCTCAAGAAGTTTGCAGTGTGTTGAGAGAGACAAATAGAACCAAATAATCACAAAAAATAAATGTAAGGGAAAAAAATGTAGGACTGCAGTCATTATAAGTACTTTTACTTGGTGGAAAAAGCTTATAAAAGGGGTTTGACCTAATCAAGAAACGGGAGGACACCCAGGAGGCAATGAAGTTGTGTTGCAATCTGAAGTATGAATGTGAATTAACCAACTGAAGACAAGAGGGAAGAGCTCGCTACCTTGCAGGAGGAACATGTGCAAAGGCCCTGGGGTGAGGCCCCTCAGGATTAACTGCCCTGCAGCCCATCTGGTCAGGCATACCCAGGTTTGCTGTAGGACCAGTGTTGAGGCTTTCAGTGTCTGGTTCAAGCTAACACTAGACCACACTGATTGGACAAAAGAAGAAAAGACTCACATTGTCAAATCCATGCCTGCCTCTGCCTCCTCCTCACCACTCTCGCTTCTCATTAGCTTGTCATTAGCTTATTTGTTTTTGTTTGTTTGTTTTGTTTTTGAAACATGGTGTTGGTTGCTATGTAGTTGAGGCTGGCCTTGAACTCATTATGTAGCCCAGGCTGGCCTTGAACTCATGGCGATCCTCCTGCCTCAGCCTCTGGAGTGCCATGATCACACACTTGCACCACCATACCCAGCTCATCCTTTTGGCTTCTGATGCCAACAGCTGTCCTCCGAAGCTCAGAGCCCAGGGAAGCATGTCTCTCTTACAGGCTGCAAACTGGGCCCCACCCTGCCCTGCAGCTGTTCTTAGCCTCAACCAGGCCAGGCGCTGACAGTCTCTATTTGGCTTCTGTCCCCACCCTGTTCCCTTTCGTAGCTCCAAGTTGTGGCACTGCATTTTGCGGACTCTGGAGCCCTGTGCATCCCTCCTCCTCGGAGAAACACTGTCCCCACCCTCCTCAAACTAGTCATTCACCAAACAAAGAGCGGTTTAAATTTTCTGCTTATAAAATGTTATGTACTTAATATAGAAGTATGAGAAATAGAAAAAAAATTAAAAGAGAAATCACCCATTGTCCTATAACCTAGTGAGAACCATTACTAACTTTTTTAATATTAAAAATTTCAAATCTATACAAAGTAGAGAGATGGTGTGATGCACCTCTATGATCCCACTGCTAAGCTCTAAGTAATGCTTTATCTTGTGTCACTTGTAACCCCTCCTTCATACCCCACTTGGATTTTTTTGAAGCAAATCTCAGATATCATATAATTTTACTTGTATCTTCTCTATCTTTAGCAGATGAATTTGGGTTTTTTGTTTTTGTTTTTGTTTTTGTTTTTGTTTTGAGACAGGGTCTCATTATGTAGTTCAAACTGGCCTATAACTCACTATATAGTCCAGGCTGGCCTTGAACTCATGGCGATCCTCCTGCTTCAGCCTCCTGGGTGCTGGGATTACAGGTGTGTACCACCACACCCAGCTTTAGATGAATTTTTTCTTAAGAGCCACATTTTGTATTTGATTGAGTGTCTCTTAAATTTCCCTAACTCTTTTAATGTGAAAGTTTCTCCTCTTATTTATTGAATCTTTAACATTTTCACATATATTTTTCCAAATGTTTTTGTGTAATCAAACAGCGTATGTAAGCTTCTTTTTAAAAATCCAATTCACCTAAATTGTTCATAATCTTGTTTGCACGTTAACTATCAAGAACTTTCATTCCCAGTCGACTGGTATATTTCTCACCATTTTTTTTTCATAGTAATCGAAGTCATCCTGCCCATTAGTATTGTAGCTTATTTCTTCTTCTTTAAAATATATCAGCAGAATTTCCCCATGTCAGTAAAAATTCTTCAAAAATGATTCAATTATTACATCATAACCATCTATATATATTTTTAGATGTTAGTAAGCTCTTACCATGTTAAAAAGATACGCATGTATCTATATATTTTAACAGCGTTACACCCAGACTGTTGTCAAGGTGACTTTCCCAGATTTCTCACTTTTTTTGAGCATGATGCAGAGAGAATATTTTATTATAGCTCAGACCATAAGATCTATATCTCTGTCTCTCTGTCACACACACATACACACACACACACACACACACACACACACATCCAGTACACCAGAATACAAACTCCTTAGTGCAAGAAGCATATCTATCATCTCTTAACTCCTAGGACCTGTCGAAGACACTGGCACATAGTGGGTGCTTAGAAAATAGCGAATGACGCTTTTACTTTGCACTCTTCCTGAAATCCTGGAAGAGGCCTCTGCGTCTGCTGCTAGGGCTCTGGGCTTCCTTGTTGAAGCCTAACAAGTTGTTGGCCTGAGGTCTCAGGCTTTCGCACCATCGGCAGCCTACTTTAAGGTTGCGGCTCAGCCACTTGCCGGCTGTGTGACTTTGGGGCCTCTGAGCCCTGACTTCATCTGCAGGAAAACAGGGATAATCATAACCCTTATCTGCAGGGTGGTTCTGAGGATGAAAGCGAGATAAATATAATCCAGTTGACCCAGTACTCAGGGAACAGGCTCTCAGAGAATGGCTAACAATGAAGTGTCTGCTTGTCTCCTGCCCAGCCTCTGAGGGCTGGCAGCCTGCCCGTTGTGTCCCAAGACTTCTCCTTGCAGCCCAGCCCCTCGTATTTCCAGGCCACTCTTCCAGACACCTTCATCCCTCAGTGCCACTGCTCCTAACCTATGGTGCCTGGTCCCTGTGGTCACCTCGACAGCCCAAATCTCTCCTTCCTGCTGCTCTCTCCCTCTCCCTGTTTTACCCCATTAAACCCCTCACTTGGGCCTCAGCCCACCTGACCAAAAGCTCAGTCAGGCTACAAGTAGGGACTTGCAAATTTTCATGGAGACAGAGGTAGCTGAGGCCCCATCTCTGGGCTCCTGCCCTCCCAGGGGAACCCCCACCCGAGTCCTTTCACAGGAGCAAGAGCGATGCTTAAATACTTAAATCCCATCTCGGTGATTCCCTTCTAAGCACCGCACCGGCTTCCCAGAGCTCTGAGAATGAGAGCACAATCCTTAGTGTCCACCCTGCTGTCCTGGCCAGACCCCACCTGCTCGGGGGCAGCCACACTCTCTCAGTCCTTGAGCTCACCACGCTGCTCCTCCCACCAAACAACTTGGAGGCTTGGGACAGTCCTCCCTCTCCTGGGAAGGTCTCCCACAGCACCCCACCTCTCTAGGTGAACTGATTTCTACCTCTTAACTTTTTATTTTGAAATATCTCAAACCTATCAAAAAGTTGAAAGAAATGTATGATGAACATCCAAATACCCTTTACTCTTTTTACCTAGCTCCATTAATTGTTAAAATTTTGCACTTCCATCTTTGTGCTTATGCACGTGCGCGCACACACACACATACACACACATTTTTTCTGGACCCTTTGAAAGTGAGTTGCAGACATCATCGCATTTGACACTTTAGTATATATCCCCTAGGACACCTCTATAACCACAAAGGAATTTTCACATTTGAGGAATTTAACATTAATGTAATAATTTATAGTCTACTAGCAGATTTTCATAAATGTTCCTAATATATTTCTGTTTGTTTGTTTGTTTTTTGAGACAAGGTCTTGCTATGTAGTTCAGGCTGGACTTGAACTCACTATATAGCTCAGGCTGGCCTCAAACACACAGTAGTCCTCTTGACTCAGCCTCCCGAGTACAAGGATTACAGGCGTGTACCACCACGCCCAGCCCAATGCATCCTTTTAATCTTTTTTTTTTTTTAAACCAGGAGCCAGTCTATAAGGATGAACTGCATTTTGTTACCTCGCCTCTTCCTTCTCCTTTATTTTATTATTATTATTATTATTTTGGTTTTTTGAGATAGGTTCTCACTAAGTAGCCCAGGCTGGCCTCAAACTCACAGTGATCTTCCTGCCTCAGCCTCTTGAGTGCTGGGATTACAAGTACGTGACACCACACCTGGCTTCCTCCTTCTCCTTTAATCTAGAACAGCCTGTCTACTTTTTTTTTTAATGATGTAGATATTATTAAATGGTCCAGTCCAGTTGTCTTAAAATCTCGCACAATCAAGATTTGCTGATTATTTTTCTCATGGTTAGATTCTGGTTTACCACTCTTGGCAGGAATAATCCTTGAATGATGCTATATATTTCCACTCAGTTTGTCACATTATGAAAGGTGTTCAGTTTGTTCTATGTGGGAAAGTAATGTCCCTGAATCTCTCCATTATAAAGACTTTTTTTTTTTTTTTTTTTGGTACTGAGGATCGAACTCAGGGCCTTGTGCTAGCGAGGCGAGCACTCTAATCACTGAGCTAAATCCCCAGCCCACATTATAAAGATTTTTATTTGTTTGTTTATTCTGCGACTAAGTCTCACTATAGTGCCCAGGCTGGCCTTGACTCCTGGGCTCAAGAGATCCTCCTGCCTCAGTCTTCTAGCTAGCCAGGACTACAGGTGTGCGCCACTGTGCTGGATTTACAAAGATACTTTAAAGTATTTGTGGTTGATGAGTAATCTGTGGGTGCTGAGATGTGCAGCCCACATCAGCCCATTTTAGTGTTTCCATGCTCACTGACGATCCTCACTTGAATCTGTTTTCACATCGGTGCTCACCAAGTGGTGATTTTCAGTCATCCCTTCCACATTTTGTTTAGCTGGCCTCCTATAAGTCCTCTGGACAATTTGCTCAGATTTAAATTTTCTGTCTGCGCTGGAGAAGCCTGGACCGACTGAGTTCCTTCACTCTGACTAGGTCAGGATTTTCTTTACATGTTCTGGTAGCACCCCGCTCTTTGCCTTCATTGCGCTTGTCTCAGTTGTAATTACATTTTACGTAATCTTTTAAATCAGCCTCTTGACGTGCAATGTCAAGATGGACTGTTTCCACCCCCTACACACCTACAACCCTTCCCCCAACCCTCTGTCGATACATAGTAACTGCACATTAAACCTTTGTTGAATAAGGTGCAGAATTCCAATTCTTCCCACTCTTGGGAGGGAGGAGTGGTATTCCTACTTTCCCCTCTAACCCTAATTTGTGTGTGTGTGTGTGTATGTGTGTGTGTGTGCACGCGCGCTGGGGATTGAACTCAGGGCCTTGTACTTGCTAGGCAAGCACTCTATCACTGAGCTAAATCCCCAGCTCCAACCCTAATTTTATGTTTGCTGTGACAGGGTGGAGTTGACACACAGCAGCTGTATGTTCTGTTGTGAGCTGTAGACTGAGTCCATCTACTTGAGAATGGAGAAACTATAAGCAGAGACAGACCTTGCACAAAGCGTAAAGAAGTTCTTGGCACTACTCACCTACCATGACAACATACACACACACACACACACATGCACACGCATACACACACGCACATGCCTTCAAGGCCTGCCCTGCAGACCTTCCCACGATACCAGGCCTTTCATCTTACCTCACAGGGACCCAATTCTCTGCCCTGCCCTCTTCCCAGCCACTCTGACAGCAACTATTTCTTGAGGAACTTCTTTTAGCCAGATGGTGCCAACGGGCAACTAATAGGCAGGCTGCATATGTGTACCAGGCTGCTTCCCTCCTGCAAAGGGAAATAATTTGATCCTTCAAAATTTTAAAAAGCATAGAAATTGTTAGGGTGGGGAAAAAATCTAAATTTACTTGGAATTCTTTAGGGTTCTTTTATAGTTTAATATTTTTTAAAAATTATGGATCACTTGATGCTTTGTCAATGCACAGAGCTTCCGAGCCCTAATTTGGTCCAGGTGCCACCTTTCACACCAGATGCCTCAGTAGGAAACGGGCACAACCGTCCCCACCTCACGGAGGTCACTGAGATGGAGGAGCAGACAGTGCAGTCACAGGGCGACTACGGCACAACCTGATCCGGGCAGCATGGGCTTAGGGGTCCCCTTGGGTACATTTGTTAGCTGCCTCCTTCCTGCTGCAGCGTTGCCTGGGGCTTCCCGCATCTTCCCTTAGGTTCTCTGGTCCCCATCCCTTCCCCTAGTTCTGAGACATCCTCTAAGCTTTCCACTGTCCTCCAGAGAGAGTCTAATGTCCCTTGCTGTGACAGTAAATCATGTCCTCTCACAAGAGTGGGGAATGCAGTTTATCAGTTGCACCTGAGATAGCAAAGAGGAGGTTTGGGGTGGCTGAAGGATTGTGTAAGCCCCTCCACCCTTGCTCAGAGGAGCAGATTTGCAGCATGAGATGCGGATGGACCACTAGATTTGGGCACCTTGGGAAGAAGCTAGCAGGGGCATAAGCTGGCCTGACCTGGGATCCTGCTCACCATCCTGCTGTTTCCTCAGCTCCCAAAATGGTGATGAAACCGGCACCTGGCCCAACAACCAGTTCGACACAGAGATGCTGCAGGCCATGATCTTGGCCTCTGCCAGTGGTGAGTAGTACTGATCAACCATGTGGTGGGATTGGAGGTGTGGGCTTGAGTTCCTCCTATGGCCGCCGTGCCAGGGCAGTGGATGTCAAAGTGCATAGTTTCTCTGGATCTTGCACCTGCTGAAGAGGACCTGTGAGTCTAGGATGTAGAGCCACGTTAAAAAAATAGCAGAGGAATTGGGGTGTCCTGTGGTGCCAGAGAGGAGTGAACAAGTAACAATATTTTGAGATGTGGGCGCAGTGGTTACAAGTCTCGCTCTAGAGTGGACAGCATAGGTCAGGTCCTACTTCTGCCTCTTACCCACCTTGTAACTTTGATCAGTTTGCTCAGTTTCTCTAAACCTCAATTTCCTCAGCCAAGAAATGGGGACAGCAACCCCAGACAGTCCTGGGTCTGGCACATAAAGTCCTCACTCAGTGAAAGCGGGTATGGATAGTCCCGAGCGAGAAGGAGACTCTTTTTTTTTTTTTTTTTTTTTTGCTACCCTCACCACCAGACCAGCACTTTGGTTTTCCCAGAAGCTAACAAAGAGCTTCACACGTGATAGGGATTCGCCAATGGTGGTTGTCCCTGAAGAGTCACACTGGCCCTGAGCAGGACAATAATAACATTAGTACTTAAGAGCACAGGATTTTGAGGCAAGCCAATCTGGATTCAAATCCTGCTGCCATGGCTGGGGATTTAGCTCAGCAGTTAGAGTGCTTGCCTTGCAAATATAGGGCCCCAAGTTTGATCCCCAGCTCAAACAAACAAACAAACAAAAAATCCTGCTGCCACCACTTAGCTGTGTGTCCTTAGATTAGTTATTAAGCCCCTCAAGACCTCAGCTTCATTTGTGAAATGGACACATTAGTAGACTTCATTGTGATGTTGTGAGGACCAAACATAAGGCCTTCAAAACAAGATTGGCAGAGAGTAGAGCACATAATTGATTGAGCATTATAGTTATTGACCGACAGGAATGAAAGGCAGAATTAGAATAATGCCTATTGATAAGAATCAGCTTCTGGAGCAACAAATTGTGGGCTCATAGGGAGGCTGCCAGAGGATTAAGACTCTGGCCCCTTTATATATTGAACGGGAGCCCAGCTCTCCAGCACATCTGGAAGACTGGTGGTAGAGAACCAGAAGTCGCAGTGCCACTGTCATCACGCCAGGGCACAGCTAAATACTTTGTGAGATGTCACGTGCCTCAAAATCCCCAGTTTTGAGCTGCACAGCTGTGATTCTAACCCAGCTCTACACCCAAGTTCATGCCCTTTCTACTACAGGTGATTTTGTCTGCCTTTAGATCCAGCCTCATTTTCCCTTTTAGCTGATTAGATCTAGAAGCTGAACTCCTCCTAATGCCTTACATTATCCTCCTGAGAGGATACCAAAATAAATTCAGTCTACCAAATAAAATACAAGATGCTCAATTAAATTTGAATTTCGGACGAACAAATGCTATTATAGCAGGAGTAAATTTCAAATGTTGCATGAAATAGATTATGCTGAAAACTTACTGTTTACCTGAAATTCACATATAACTGGACGCCCTGTATTTTTATTTGCTATCATCTGGTAACCTTACCCGAGATGTCTGCAAGATTATATGGGACCAGGCTGTGGTTAATGGCAGGTGGTAAGGGCTGCCAGCCTCCTGGGACAGAGCTGTCCCAGGTCTGATGGGGCTGCGGTCCTAGAGAAGCCAGATATTGAATATGAAAGAGGCAGGCAGCTGGGTCTGGGGCGATGCCAAATCCAGCTCTTGAGGGAAGTAAACAGGTCTATTTAGCTGTTGTGCCCTTAAACCCTAAGGCCAGAAAACAGACTTTTTAGCCTAAATCCAGATGTTAAAAACAGACGTGAAAGCAGTATTTATGGCCTAAAATCCTCCCTGAAGGTCTCTCTGGAGCAGGGCCACGGCTGCACACTCTTCTGCTGGGGCTCCACCCCTGCCCTCCAGCCACCCCTGCAGCCCACACGGGGCCTGACAAGGCTGGGCTTGGGTCCTGGGGGAGTGGACTCTGGGGTGGAGGTGGCAGGGTCAGACCCTGCTTTCACTTTCACACCCACTTCCTAGCACCAGAACCAGAGAGTTTCCTGGAGTTCAGCCCAGCCAGGCCTGTGGAGCTGCTGAGGGCAGCTAAGAGGGAGAAGAAGAGGGACTCTTGGGAGGGTTTTTAAATAAACACTGGGGGAGGTGTGCTCTCCAGGAAGCCATGGTTTGCTGCTGACCAGCTCTGGTCTAGCTTCCTCAGGCCTCCCTGGCTACTCTGAAGTTTTTGCCTCAGCACTGGGCTTGTCTGGGAGGAGGTGGGGGTGGCCATGGGGCTGGCACAGGAGAGGAGACCCGCATTACCCCACCTCCTCCAGCCAGAAGATGATTAGGTGCTTTCTCACTGCTTTTCTAAATCTGTCTCTCCTTGAATTTAGGGAAAGTCCTGGTCCTTGTCTAGTGTGTGGTTTTGGGGGAGGAAGATGGAGAAGGAGGGGCTGTTGGAGAACTGATTTGACAGCAGGTGAAAGCTAGTGATCCAACTTCTTCCCCGCAAATTTATAGATGGGGAAACAGGCCTGAGTGGTCCAGGGCCTGGGCCAAGATCACACAGCTCCTTAATGGCAGAGTGCACCAGACAGAGCTCCAGCGTTGGTCTCTGTCTGTTACACCCTGGATACCCTGGGATTCCCTATCTTCTCTTCCCCCCAGGCCACCCTAATTTTGCAGTGCCCCAAGGTGGGCAGGCAGTTGCTTTGTCATTTTCATCTACTCTTAGTACTACTCAGAGATCTTAGTTGCATGTAGGACGTGGGTGGGCCTGAGCTCCTATCTTTCAGTTCTGCTTCCTTTCTCCCAGTTTCTTTCTCTACATTCCTTCCTCATACTCTTCTGGTGCACATGTGACCTCTCCCACCACCCTCCCCCGCCCAGTCTCCCCTCTAGCCCCTAAATCACTCTGGAATTTGAGCTCTTTGAAACCAGATCTGATCCCTTCCCCTCCTCCCATTCCCAGGTTCTAGGAAGCTGGAAGTGGCAGGAACTGGAGAGGAGGGGCGGGGCACCAAGGACCCAGTTCCCTATTGGAGTTAATTAGGAAAATGTCAAAATAAATGAAAAGCCTGGGAGAGGGGCAGCCTGAGGCAGCCACTCGCTCCCACCCAGGCCCTCTTCCCCACTCGCAGAAGGCCGCAGCTGTGAGGATTTAGGACCTGAGTAGAGGCTGTAGAAACAGGAGCACTAGAGGCGAGTCTCTACTCTCTTCTCTTATGCCCTCCCCCTCCTACCGTAGCATTGAACTAGTTCCTGTCTCTATTTCACAATACCTGGTTAGTGGCCCAGGATTACTCAGCTTCTCCAGTTTTAGTCACCCTTTCTACCCTTTCCAGGGTCTAGGGTGGGGGCGGAGGAAGACTGGGATGCAAACTCTTCTGCCAGCCGGGTAGGGTTGGGCTGGGCATGCCTGCTGCTTTAACTCCCTCTCTGCCACAAAGGAGGTTGGGGCCTCTGGCTGTGAGCTTAAGAGTCAAACTCCTGTTTCCCCCACTATCTTTCACCCAGCCAGGGATGGTACAGGGTAGAGACGATGATGACGACACATTAGACAATGATGAGGACAACAATAGCATTTACTGAGCGCTTGTCAAGGACCTGGGCAAGGGGCAAAGCACTGTCTCATTCAGTCCTCACAAAAGCCCTGTGCTGGGTACTTCTGTACATCAGCCTTTGATACCAATACAAGTGAAGTTGCCGGGAGATCTAGTTATGATGCAGATTTTTAGAATCCGCACTTTAAACACTTTAAAGTTCCCAGGTGATGCTGAGCTAGGACCAAACTGTGTACTTTTCTGAGCCCCAGTTACTTCTTCTGTTCAGTGGATGGTTGGGCTGGAGATACTTTCTGATCTCACCTAGCTCAGACACTCTGAGCCACTACCTGCACTGCGCTTATGAAATCTGGTCCCTGAAATCATCATCTCAGTCTCCTAGTGTTAGATCAAAGAAGACCCGTGATGAATCCAAAAATATAACCAGCTGCAAGAAAATTTAAAGTGGAAGTTTATTGCTTCCAGCAACTGTAGACCTGGCTCATGAATCTAGGAATCGTCCCAGCCAGGGGTGTTCAGGGTTATATACATGGGGGTCTGGATTCAGGACCTGTGGGTATGGGTGACTGAGCACAAGGGAACAAAGTGGGGACATCTGAGACATCTGATAGATTTAGCTAAATTCTAGTTTTCTTTTTTCTTTTCTTTTTTTTTTTCTTTTTTTTTTTTTTGAGATAGGGACTTGCAAAGTAGTTCAGGCTGGTCTTGAACTCACTATGTAGCCCAGGCTGGCCTCAAACTCATAGTGATCCTTTCTCAGCCTCCTGAGAGTGGTGGGATTACAGGGTGTGCCACCAAGCCTGGCTAGTTCTGTTTTTCTAAGTTTCCTTTTCCCCAAATGGCACCACCTGGTCAGGGTTAAGTTTAACTTTCCTAAATTAGGTTTTTACTTTTCAGAATTGACATTGCTTATATGCTGGGAAGGGGTGCTACATTGTCTCCTCACATCGAAAGCATGGCACACCCCCATTTTCTCCCCCCACCTGCACCACCCTTTGCCCTCAGTAGGGATAAGGTCTAAGCTGTTGTAGGTGGAAGAGGGGAGTACCTCTACCCTCCACCAGGCAGCTAGGCACACTTGGGGCTGAGTCTTGTAGTAACACACTGTCTGGTATCTGCTTTCTCTTGGCCTTGGTTCTGTCAAGAACCAAATATATATATGTTTGGAAGAGAACCCAAGTGCCCATCCCACCCCAGTAACAGAACTACTGAATTGCCACTCGGTGCCAGGTATAGGCATATATAATCATGGTCTAGTGTGGAAGCCAGAGGCTCCTTTGAGAAGGATTGAGAAGGGTAAGGATTTGGGAGCCAGGGTCTCGGCTTTGAGAAGAACTAGGTAGCATATTTCTAGCACTTACATGCACCCGGCACTATTTTAAGTATTTTACACACATGTTCTTGTTTTACTTTCACCTGAACCAGAGGTGGTGGGAACCATGACTCCTGTTTTGAGACCAGAAAACTGAGGTGGCAGAGGGAGGTTAGGTAGACTTGCCCAGGATCACAGTAACAGAGAGCTAGGAATCAAATCTAGGCTTTCTCCCTTTTTTTTTTTTTCTTTTTTTGGGGAGGGTGCTGGGGATCGAACCCAGGGCCTTGCACTTGCTAGGCAAGTGCTCTACCACTGAGCTAAATCCCCCACCCTGCTTTCTCACTCTTAACCTCTACCCTCAACTCCTTTGGGACAGAGACTCTGGGTGACCACTGCATTCCCAGTGCTCGGTGTGGTCAGCATCCACAGTGCTCCACAGACATTCGTTAACTGCTTGTGGTATGAGAGTTTTTGCCCATCTCTGATGATCTGATCTTCCCCTGTCTCTGCAGAAGCTGCTGATGGGAGCTCCACCCTGGGAGGGGGAGCTGGCACCATGGGCTTGAGTGCCCGCTATGGACCCCAGTTCACCCTGCAGCATGTGCCTGACTACCGCCAGAATGTGTACATCCCCGGAAGCAATGCCACACTGACCAATGCACCTGGCAAGCGAGATGGTAAAGCCCCAGCAGGTGGCAATGGAAACAAGAAGAAGTCTGGGAAGAAGGAAAAGAAGTAATGTGGAGGCCAGGCCTGGAGCCACAGAGCAGCCTCTCTCCCCAACCAGCTTCTCCTTACCTGTACCCAGGCCTCAGAATTCCAGAGCTCACCCCCGGATTCTGGTAGGGCCAAGGCCATGCTCCCATTGAGAAACAGAAACAAGTGCCCAGTCAACACCCCCCCTCTCTGCCCCCAGGGGGTTGAATATGCAAAGGGAGTTCTGCTGGGAACCCCCATCCAATCAACTGCTGTACCCATGGGGGTAGTGGGGTTAGTGTAGACACCAAGAACCATTGTCACACCCCCTTTAGTTACAGCTGAACTCCATCTTCCAAATCAATTAGGCCCATCCATCCCCTGGCTCTCTGTTCCCCCACCCCACCCCACTTCTTCAAAGTCCCTCTCTTCAGTAAGGTGGTTGGGGTGCTGAGGTACCAGGTGACCTAAAAAGGCTCACAGTTCCGAAGAGTTGGAAGGGCATTACGACTTCTCGGCCTCCCCTTCAATCTTCCCCAGAGCATGCCTTGGTGCCAATCCTTCCACCTCCATTTAGAGCCTGCAACCAGTGCTCAAGTTCTGGGGGACGTGGTCACCATCCATCCCCATGGTACTGATGCCTGCTGGATTTGGGGAGGGCATTTTGCTACCAAGCCTCTTCCCAACGCCTTGGGGACCAGTCTTTTGTTTTCTTTTTCATTGTTTGATGTTCCCACTGCATGCTGTGACTTCTCTACCCCTCCTCGAACAAGAGACTCCATTGCATGTTCTGAGATGGTAGGGGGTGGTAACATACAGAAGGGAAGTGTGTGTGCACATGTGTGTGGATGGGGGAGGATGGACAAAGCTTGGCCCATCAGTTAGCAGAGTCTTACAGGAGCCTCTGTATGTCCCCAGGGTACTGGCCAGATCCCTAGATTCCAGCCACAAACTGAACATTAGGTTGGACCTTCACCACACACATACATACACTCGTCAGCCCGGGCAGACAGCTTTGGGTTGAGCTACTAGGACCAATGGGTTTAAACTGGCATTTCAGTCCAAGGAAGCTCTGAGTGGGGTTTAGGAGCAGGTCCCTAGAGAGGTCAGAAGGGCTGGCCTCCGTGGGTGCCTGGTACTCCAGAAGTGCCACAGGTAGAAGGATCAGAGGAGCCCCAGCAGGAGAGGAGGCTCACCTAGGCCATTCTTGGCCTTTGGGTTGGGAGGCAAGGAGCTAGAGCAGGTACCAAGTGGACAGGAAGTCTCAGCCCATGATGGGGCTTCTCTACAGGGGTCCCTGCCCTCCTCCAGCCTCGGTCAGGTCCTTCACCTTGCCAGGTGCCATTTCTTCTCTGTGAAGGCCACTGCCCAGGACCCCACAGTCCGCCCCCTAGTGACCAGAGCCTGGTTACAGTCCCCCAGTGCCTCCTTGTGCATAGACCTTCCTCTCTCCACCCCTTCTGTCCCTGCGGTCCTGTTGATCCGGCGGGGTTGCAGGAGAACCCCACCCCACCCCAGTCCTTCCAGTAGTATAGCGCCCCCTCCCCCTCGGCTGGTGTAGAATAGCCAATAGTGTAGTGCGGTGTGCTTTTACGTGATGGCGGGTGGGCAGCGGGGGCGGGCTGGGCACAGCCATCCGTCCTTGAATCTGCCTGCGGCGGCCCGTGCTGTGTTTTGTGCTGTGTCCACGCGCTGCGGCGACCCCTCCCCGATACTGACTCCTTCTATAAGCGCTTCTCTTCGCATAGTCACATAGCTCCCATCCCATCCCCTTCCTGTACCTCACGCAAGTTTTATACTCTAATATTTATATGGCTTTTTTTCTTCGAAAAAAATAATAAAAAGGTTTCTTCTGAAAGGTTGGACGTTTCTGTTTAAGAGCTGGAGCTCCTGGTATGCGTGAATAAAATGCGCCGTGAGGTGTATACTGGAAGAGCAGTACTGGGCGGCAACTATTGTTTGCGTCTTGGTTTTGTCATTGAGCATCTACATCTGTTTTGTGTGTGTGAGCGTGTGTGTGGCCATTCGAGTCTGTATGACTGTCCAATATGGCTGGGCATGCTCGCAACACCGTTGTGCCTCTGTAAATGTGCGATGATGGGCTGTAACTGTGCTTGTGGATCTGCATATTGTGGTGTGCAGTCGGCTCGCGGGTCTGTGACGGTGGGAGCTTCAGTGTGGCGTATCCGTGTGGACTGGGTCCTCGATAGGTCCTAAGCGCCAGTCTCCAGGCAGAAGAGGAGAGCCGGAGAGGGCGGGGCAGGCAGGCGCCCCGCAAGCCGCGCTGGGAGGGTGCGGGGTCCCCTAGCTCCCACCCCTTCGGTGCTAAACTCCTCTCCCTGAGCGCCCAGATGGGGGCTTCGCTGGTAGAGCGTACTCTTTCCGCCTCCGCCCGCTCAGGCTGCATAGAGGTTTTAACACCGCGGAAGTGGGAGGGAATACGGAAGGCGATTCTCCGAAGGCGAGGGGGTAGCCTGGGCCTCAGTTTCTCCATTAGGAATTTGCCTTCCCACTCGCCTCTCCGCAGCAAAAGCCTGACGAATTGGAAGCGCATCGCTTAACTGGCAGGGAGGGGGGTCAAAGGCACCGAATGAGGGAGCTGTACATAAGACGACCCGAAGGTCTAGCTGCACCCCCCCCCTGCTTTTCCATTCACTGCCAAGTCTCCCATCTCCCCGCCCCCTCTGCCCGCTTCTCCAAGCCCCAGCCCAGCGAATTCTGAGGTTGCCTCAGGAAAGGGGGGGGAGGGGACGAGGGCGGAAAGGCCGAAACAGACCCTCTGGGGTTATCTACAGGGTCAGCAAGTGCAAGCCTGACAGGGGAGGCGAGGGAGGCGAGGAGGCGGTCTCTGCGCTGCCTCCGCGGATTCTGAGGGGGGTCACCCATTCGGCCCTCTTCTAGCCTGCTGTCATGGAAACCAAACCTTCCAATGAAGCATCTGGGGGAAGACTGTCTTGCGTGGGAGGAAGGGTGGTGTGCACGGTTGCTGAGACGGGAGCAGGGTTTTGTTGCTCAGAGCTGGCTGCGGAGGGGCGGGTGCCGGGCGCCTGGGTTCTATTCCAGGCATGGCAGCAGGCGGCAGAGCGTGTGAACAGCTGTGGTTGGCCCCCTAATTGGTATGCGTGCCTACAAAGCTGAGCCAGAAATGGGTGACCCTAGGGGAAAGGAAGGAAGGAGACAGGGAGCCCACCTCCACACCCCCGGTCCACACGGGGAGGCAGCTGCCCAGGTCTTGGACTATTTAGGTTTTTATGTCTAGTTCCAGGGGCTGTGCAGAGGATTTGTGGTTCCCTCCAAAGTTTGTGGTCTGTCCTGGGCATGCTCATTGCTTGTAGGTCACAACGTGCCCAAACAGGCACGGCTCTGACAGGCAAGTCATCTGGACTCTGACCTCGGGCTTCTGACCTCTGCTGGGAAGATTCAGGTTTCCAGCCCAGCCTGAGCCCCTCTATTTTCCGGTGTGATCTGTGGCCACCAAGAGTCACAGGTGCGAATGGGAAACTGCACACTTCTGGGCACGGGGAGGTGGAGAGTTACGTGTGAGTATAAGAAAGGGGTTCCAAGCCAAGAAACAGCAATGTGGAAGAAACAGGGAGCTGAACTGGACAGCTTATTTCTTTATGGAAAGTGAACAGCCTTGCAGTGAGCTCTGGTCAGGCAGAAGCCATCATGTACCAATCTAGCCCTGTGCCCAGTGTCTGGCACCTTCAGCTTTGTGACTGGTTTGTCAGGCCAACCAGGCAGGGTGTGATACAGAAGAGTAGAGGAGCCTCTACTAGAATGAAAATAAATTAGCTCAAAACTTCACAAAGAGGGCTGGGAGGAGATGTTGTTTAATGTTTTATTAACAGTAGGAAACCCATCAAACTGGAGGTGATGACATCCCAGGAGCCCAAGAGGTGAGGGAAAGAGGTTTGAATTTTGTCCCCCAACCCCATTTTTTTTAATTAAATGCATCTTAGCAAAAGTACATTTAAAAAAAGAAAGGGTCAAAGCCCTAGATGTCAGAGAGCAAGAGGAAGGAGGTGATCCAAGAGAGCAACAGGCCTCCTGCACCACAGTTTTCCTGGGACTAGCTCAGAGGAGCTGCCTTTGCCCCTTCAGACACAAGCTCTTGCAACCAGAACCCTCCTTTCTGGTCACAAGGTCCCCTGTAGTCACCCACAAGCCTCCCAAGTTCCCCCTTGTTCTAACAAGTGTACCTCTGGGCCAATCCTTAATGTTATTCTCTCCTTAGCTGAGGTGGGAGGCTCAAAGGGACACAGGAGGGTAAAGGTGTCACCCTAACCCAGAAAACCCAAGCTTCCTGAGGTTGGGGCCACCAAATAGTTCAGTCTGCCCACTATTCAGCTGGAAACCCAGAAGGAAGTGGGGTGTGGTGTAAGGAGCACCTCTGGGCCCACTTCTCTGGATGTCCAGTTAGCATCTGTACATTTGGCTTGGTAATTTATTAAATTCATAAGCCTGTGACTTCCTGCTACTCTTAGGCTTGGCTCAGCCCAACTAGAAGAGATTCCTCCTACCCAAAACTGATACTAGGGGAAGATCTGTCTTGGCCTCAGAGTTCAAGAGTTTGAGGGCTGAGGCCAAGGTCCAAGGGCATGCTCAGCACTGAGGCCTGTGAAGAAAAACCACAGGAACTCCGCATCTAACATCAAAGCTTCTTTGATTATGGAGGGGGAAGGGGAAAGGAAGTTATTTTTCTTAAAAAAATTTTTTTTGTACAAAAATAGATCCATTTGCAAAACAATTTCTCAGCCAGGAGGCTCCACCTCCCATTTCCTTGGAGACAGAGGGTGAGGTGTGGGATGGTCACACTACAGCCCATACTCCAAATGAGATGCACCAAAACTCTGGGGAAGGCATAAGGAGGGACCTGGGCTCAGCAGCCTGCAGGCTGGAGCTGAGGGATCAGGGAGGCAAGAACACAAAGCATGGCAGCAAGCTGGAGATGTGGTCCACGCTTTCACTATGTCCTAGCTACCTGCCCACAGGCTCAGGCCTTGGCCACCAGGGCACAAGGAGGGTGATCCAGATCCTTTTCGTTTTGGGAGCCTCTTCCCAGAAAGGGTAAGGGTGGTATTTGCTCCCTGCTTCCTCAGAAGCAGCTCCCAATGCCACAGCACTAGTAATAAATAACAATATCCAGTAAGGGGAAGAGCAGAGGTGACAACAGTGAAAGAAGGCTCTAGCCCAAAGGTTCACAAGCCCCATGCTGTTTTCAGGGCCACAGAAACCACAAAAGAAAAGCCAAAGCCAGCAACATTGACCTAGGGAAGGCCCACTACATGTAGAGTTGGGATGAGAAAGCAGGATGGGCCTTGTCTGAAAAAAGGCCCTCTGAGTAACAGAGGAGACAGGTTAAGGCAGCAAACACGGACCCTGCTTTGGTAACACAACGGTCAGGGCTGGCTGGGTCGGGCTCAGGCCTCCCCCACACTGCCCTTTTGGTTTCCAGGCAGCTGAAGATGATGTATGTGATGTTCGGAGAGCAGCACGCCAGAAAGAAAGACAGGGTCAGGGTGACAGGAGTGGCCACCCTAGAGGAATATCCCCTGACCCTTTAGGCACATGCCGCAGAGCAGGACAGTCTGGGCTCCATTTAGGAGCTGCCATTGTCACAGGACCCAGGTTAACTTGCACGGCCAACCAACTCCTTGGCTTCCTCAAGGATTGTGGGCACTCCTTCATTGTTCTTGGACATCTTGGGAGGAACAGCAGTTATGACATCATCCTTGATCAGGTCCGAGGGTAGCATAGATGCGAGACACCCAACCTTCCTGTTGCCTGCAAGAGAAGACATGAGATCCTGTCCAAGGATAATCTCTTTCAAATTCTACAGCAGATATTCAGCTAGAAGCCATGCAAGTATGGCTGCCTTTTCAGCTTCGCAAAAGCCCTTATTTTGAAAGAAGAGGGACAGAGATCCAATATGCAGGATATAATTTTGGGTGGCAAGGGAATATACAAGTGTGGTATAACAAGAGAGCAAGCTTGGCCCTTGCTCCCTTGTGTGACAACAGTATAAAGATCTGAATATGGTTAGAACAGAATTGGGTGTACATGTTGGCTGCGTCACACTTAAAGGGAGATGAAGTATTCAGAATCCCCTTTTTCATCATAGAGTTAGTAGAATTAAAAAGGCAAAAGCTTAGTGTATAGTATTACTTCTATTTTCTTGGTGGTCCTCAGAAAGCTCCTAGGCCAGTGGTGGTGAACCTATGGCACGCATGCCACAGCAGGCTATTCGTATCACTGAAAGCTCTAAAATTTGCGATCACTGTCCTAGGCCAAAACCACATTTCAGTCTGCCCCAAGAGGGCTATTTCTAGCAGAAGGGGGCTTTTGGCAGGTTGCTCAGGGGTACTGCAAAGAGGAGCAGCGGCCACTAACTGGCATCACATGCACACTGACTCCTATGTGCTCCTCCAACAACCAATACTCACACACCTGGCTCTTTCCCACCTCTTCAAGGGGCCTAAAAGATGTGTACGAGAGAGAGAGAGGGGAGAGAGAAAGAGAGAGAGAGAGAGAGAGAGAGAGAGAGAGAGAGAGAGAGAGAGAGAGAGTGTGTGTGTGTGTGTGTGTGTGTGTGTGTGTGTGTCAGAGAAGGCAAAGCTGGAATTAAGGATGGCCAAGAGGGAACCCCTGTGAAAAACACTGGCTAATGGAATGTGTGGCTCCAGTTGTCATCCCACACAGTAAGAAAACCACCAATCAATCCATATGTTTCTCTTCATTCAACTGATGAGATCTGTCCCCAACACTTTCATATTCATTTATGGAATCTGGACTTATGGCCCCAGTTGCTTCGACAGGAAGGCAGCTCTTTGAGATGACCATGCCTCTCTCATGCTGTCTGCCTCTTCTCATGCCCTCCTGAAGGAGCAGAAACTGCAGTGATACAAGAGCTGCCTGGGTGAGAAAAGCCAGATACAAAAGGTAATATATGTTACGACTCTTTTCAGGAAGTGTCCAGCCCAATAAATCCAGAGAGATGGTGGATTATGGTGGCCAGGGCTAAAGGAGAGAATCAGAAGTGACTGCAAACTTAAAGGGATGATGGGGGTCTGGGGATTTAGCTCAGCGGGAGAGTGCTTGCCTAGCAAGCACAAGGGCCTGAGTTCAATCCCCAGCACCAAAAAAAAAAAAAAAAGGGATGATAAATGTTTGAGTAGCTATGTTCACCCTGATTTAAACATTATACAATATGGGTACATACATCAAAACATTACAGAGTATTTCATAAATATATAATTTTTATGCATAAGTTTAAAAAAAGGACTGCTAATGGGGATAGTTTCTTTTAGAGATGATGAAAATGTTCTGGAATTAGATAGCAGTGACAGTAACACAATTTTCTACCTATACTAAAATCAGTGAATTGTATACTGTATTTTATATGTGTTTTTTTGAGGGGGTTACTGGGGACAGAACTTGGGGCTTTGAGCCTCTACCACTGAGCTAAATCCCCAATCCCTGTATACTATATTTTAAAATGGTGCTTTAATTAAAAAAAAACCAAAAAAACCAAAAACCTCCTCAGGATCCAGAAAAGCTTTAGTGGAAAAAGCAGCACCTACCAACCCTTATAGCAGCAGGCGCAGATGAAAGGCTCTAACGCTCCTTAAATGAAGACTACAGAACTGGGACAGCTGTGGACATAAGTCCAGAGAAGCCAATGACCACAGTCTCTCCTTTGGACCAGCGAAAAGCTTTAGGTAGGAAGAAGCCAAACAGATTCAACAAGCCCAGGTTTTCGCTGGGGTTTGTCAGTCTTGCTGCAGTCATGCCCCCAAGCCACTGTTTTCACATCCAGAGGCTCCCCACAGGTCAAGCGGGAGCACACGCATGCCCAGAGGTTACCAACTTATAGGTCTCCTCCTGCTCATCCTCCTCCTCCCAGGGGCACAAGGGATTGTCTACCAAGAAGAGAAAGAATAGTAAAGATGCTGACTGACAACCACAGGGCTTATGGGGATCACAGATGTATGACCTAGACTTTGGGGACTTTACCAAGCCACTCACTGGATTAGGAACACAAATTATTGCTTCAGTAGCTGATAGGTGAGCAAAAGGAGTGCACTCGAGTGGGATTATCATGTTGCACATGTGTATACTTCCCCTACCTTCTTTCCTAGTCTCTCCTCACCAGCAAACCCTTCCTTGAACCTGCTTAGTTTTCACTGTTTTCTGAAGTACTTGCTTCTCCAAGACCCCACTTCTCATGTCCAGAAAGGCAGAGATCTGATTTCTTTTTGATGGTACTGGGAATTGAACCTTGGGCCTTATACATGCTGAGCATGTGCTGTACCACTGAGTGACATTCATGGCCATCAGTACCATTTTGTTGCTTCAAATTACCAAGCAGCTGAAAAAATACTGCAACCATTTGTGTGTGTGACTCCAATGTATGTTAGTATATGCACTGAAATATCTACCTTTTGGCTCCAGACCCTGGGAAAAGAACATGGGCCTTTGGGGACGCTTGTCTGGGCAAGACAGAAATCAGAGTTCTACTGTGGCAAGTCTTAAACTGCTACTTTCTTTGGTTTCTTTCTTTAAACCAAGAAGATATCTGTTGTATCTAATTCAGCAGGGTTTCAGGATTTTTCTAGACTCAAGAAGCTTCTGATGCATTATAAATTTTGTAAGAACCAGAAGCAGATGGTAGGTAGGCAAAAATTACCCCTTTAAGTATTGAAAAGTGAGGGTTGGGGAAGCTCTTGTTGGAACTGGCAACACAATCAACAAAACCCAGGTATTTCAGCTTGTACTGTCTGTAATGCCATTGTTACGGTGAGTGGCTTTAAAAATCAAGAAAAACTGACCTCCCCCCTTCTTTCCTCAACTTGAGTACTTGTTAGGACTAGTGAAAAGTAGTCACAGAATCAGGTCAGTATTTTGAGTGGATGGGATCTGTGGGCTAATCTCATAGAGGACAGTCCCAGACTGTGGAGGAAAGGAACAACCTTGAGATATTGGTCAAAGCTCTCAGGCCAGGCTCCCACAAGTTGTGAGTAGGCGAGGATAAAAAGATCAGCAAAATCAACCACAGAGCACTGAGAATTTTAGATAGAAAAAGGTTAATTATTTGGGGGGGGAAATGCTTTTATAAAAGACAGCCTAGGAACTACTACTGAAGAGGAAGTGCTCTTGTTAATAAGCTTCCTTAGGGAACAGGAAACTAGGACAGGTGGGACAATCATTACCATCCTAAATAACTCATTATTATCTAAAGCTCTCCTAATTTTACCTTCTGTCCTATTTTTGCAAAAGAGAGAGGAGAAATAGTGGTACAGAAAAACTCTTTATCAACCCTTGCAGGACAGGTGATCATTGGAAAACCTCCCTGAAGAAACTTTACCATGCCCAGGGCTGTCCTTGCTAGACCATACGAAAGAATATTTCTGGCCCCTACAAAGGCCATCTTGTGTTTACTTAGGCGGGATCAGTGCAAACAGCCCTGGACTTGGGTTCACAAGAGTGGGCTAGGATTTTGGCTCTGTCATTAGCCAGCTATGTAGACCTGGTCAAGACCTTACCTGGATCTTAGTTCCTTTCATCTATTAGCAGGCTAGATACTAATCATAAGGAGTCTTCAGAGTCTTCCCAACCCTAATGTTCTATTAGTACAGGCAGAGCTTAGGGAGAAGTTGGGAAGTAATAAAGAGAAGCTGGGCATATTGGCACATGCCTGTAATCCCAGCACTTGGGAGGATGTGGAAGGAGGATGGCTGTGAGTCTGAGGCCAGCCTGGGCTACATAGTGAGTTGAAGGCCAGGCTGAAGTACACTGTGAGACCTTGTCTCAAAAAACAGAAGGAAGAAAGGAAGGAAGGGAGGGAGGGAGGAAGGAAGGAAAGGAGGGAGGATGGAAAGAAGGAAGGAAGAAAGGAAGAATGATGGAAGGAAGGAACAAAGGAAGGAAAAGAAAAAGAAAGAGAGGGAGAAAGGAAGAAAGGGAGGGAGGGGAAGGAGGAAGAGAAAGAGAAAGAAAGAGGAGGGAGAGTACTTCTTTCTTCCCTTGACTTGTATCTCAGTGAGCAAAGAGCCTGTGTATAAAAGAGGCTATAATTCAGCTATGGAGATAAAGTTGAGTCATTAAAACCACAAGCTGACTCAATCATGGGCCTGAAATAGCAGCTGTAACACAATCACACAGATTCTTCTCCTTCACACTCAAGCTATTGTTCTCCCACATTCGGCAGGTCACAGCAGTTTACATGTTGCTTTTAATGAACCAGCCCTGATAGTAACTCTGCTCTTCCAATTCCTCAAAGGGTCTTTGTACACTAGCCACTCCCTCATGTCTCTAAAGACCAGAAGACTTGAACATTCCTTTAAATTCTGGGGAAAAGGCTAGTGTCTTTGAATAGGGGCAGCTGCCTTGTTGGGAACGAGTACTATAAGGCAGATATGCTTGACAGTGCTTCTGTTTTTCTAGCTCTTAATAATCACCCAGGAGCAACAGTCACAGACAGCTAAGCAAGGGGTAAAACAGCTGAGTCCAGCAGCCCCACAGGGAACCTGAAACCTTTATTTTGAGAATGAGGCCTTCTAACTCCAGTCTCTCTCTTCTCATTGTATTCCTACTGTCACTATAGTATTACAAAGTAAAAATACTACTTAAGGACCTTAAGAGACCCTCAAATGAATTCTCACTTTATATATAAAGAAACTAGATCTCAGAAACATTAAATGATTTGTCTAAGGTAATATGCAGCATCACACAGATGCTGATCTGACTTTGGGTCTTTTGATCCTACTCTAGTCCTATGTTCTCTGTTCACTACTTTGATGCCTGGCCTTCGTTTAAATTTGTATGATGTGATAGTACCAAATGTCTCCCATGACAGATTCTCCCAGATATGTTCAGGTGTGCTTAGTAAACCTAGAGGCCAGAAAGATAAAGTGGAGCTATTTAAAACTATGTAATTCTTGTTTTTACCTTCTTTTCATTTCAGTATCTCATAATAATAAGTCTCCTATTCACTCTGCACTGGGAGACAGTACTTTGATTACCAGGTCTTCTGCTGAAACATTAGGTTCTGACAAAATCCCTTCTTCTGTCTGTAAGTCCTGTTTTCCCACTTGGAAAGAAGCAGAGACTGGGGCTTCCCCAGCAGAGGGAAGTCACTCCTGTCTGGCTGCCTATGTACAGGAAGCATCTGGGATTCTCATGTAGTTCCACAGGAAGAGGCTTAAAAGGGAATTCCCCATCAGTCTGATGAAGGCTGGCACTTAACCAAGGGGGTTGTGGAAGACAATACAGTGAAATACAACGTATCTGTGTCAGGCTTGATACTGAACATAAACTCACATCACCTTATAAGGTGAGTAGCAAATAATGCTGTGAGAACCTTAAGACCAAATACAAAGCAGTACTATTAACTGTACTCTTACCCAAGTGTCTATCAATAAGACTAAAAGCTCCAACCCAGAGAGTTCCAGCCCTTCACATCTACCTCTTCTTCCCTTCAGAGAGCCTGTACTTAGAGGATGACATAAAATGGACAAGTTGTGACTAGGGACTTTTCTGTTTAGGGAAGGTTTTAAAGTCATACAGAAGCAAATTTCCCTGTAGGTATTCAGTATGGGTAGAAGTACGAAGCCAGTTACTACAGATGAAACTTACAGTGATCTGTGACTTTTGGGCTGGGACACTGAAATTACGTGGGCTTGTATGCCCTGTACCTTTGATCCACAGGTCCTTTTCCAGGCTGCAATAGACACTATAGGTCCCAAAGACATCAGCATATTAATAGTTCAGCAATGGCGAAAGCCAAATATCAACTTTTTTCTTTAAAATAACCTTAAACTTCTTATCAAATGGGCCACAAAGTGTACCAGCAGCCCAGGGAACACAGATTTAACTTGCTTAGAAGCAGAAACCTTTTAATGGTGTCTCACCCTTCACCCTGGGAAAGCTATTACTCCAGTCCCAAAGGGCTCATGAGACACGATGGTACAGGTCAACACCCGATGAGGGGCACACAGACTATACCTTTTTTTTTAACTAGTCTCTTGGTCACTGCATGCTTCCCTCAAGGGAAACTTATTCATTAACCCCTCTCCACACTAATGCCTGGATCTTTTTTTTTTTATTTTTTTGATGCCAGGGATCGAACTCAGGACCTTGTGCTTGCAAGGCAAGCACTGTAACCACTGAGCTAAATCTCCAGCCCCAAAAAATTGTGGGTTTTTTTTTTTTTTTTTGAGGTGCTAGGGATCGAACTCAGGGCTTTGTGATTGTTAGGCAAGCACTCTAACCACTGAGCTAAATCCCCAACCCCTGGATCATTTGTCTATCTGCACAATTCTTTTTAGAGGCTCCCGTTCAGTATAATCCACTTAAATCTTCTGCAAGTTGGGAGAAGATGTTGTAATGAGTTTGGGGAGGGCAAGGAAAATAGGGGCTAAATGCACACAAGACAAAGGCAGTGCTCCTTCAGTTGAGATGCCCCTCTCTATTCTTAATCCGAGGACAATGACACCTTACATTCTCTATCTAGGATTTTATATTTGCTATTATTAGTTCTCTGTCTTCAGCTTGTGAAGTTGAGAGTAAGGATTCCTCTTTTTTCTTTGTATTTCAGTCTATAATAATACAGTTGTGAGTTCAGGTCAATTATTTTTCATGTACACAAATGCCCACTCAAAACCCTGTATCTTGCAACATGGTTCCCTTGTTCCAAAATTCTTCTTTGAAAAAAACCCAAAAAACCAAAATTCTGCTTTGAGAATGGGAGAAATGCAAGAAGAGTCAAATACAATTGATTCACTGTCAGTCCCCCAAGCTCTGGTTCTTCAAGGCAGTACTTCCTAATGAGGGAAGAGGAACAGATAACCCACTCTTGATGCAGGGTTATAGGAAGCAGAGCCCTGTTATCTGCTCAGAACTGGCAGGACCAGAGCAGACAGGCCTCACCCCTTCAACACCTAGATGGGCTCCATTTGTTCACTTACCCTGACGGGGTCCTCTCTTCCGTCGGAACGCCGCCCCTGACTGCAGAGCTTCCAGAAGACTGTCCATCACACCTGTCTCATCACCCTCTGTCAGGAACAAAGACATAGATGGGAGCTGTTTAACCAGAACAGCATAGCAAATGTCCAGCTCCACAAAACGTAAAGCTATTGCTTGGATTCCCCTCTCATACAGTAGCTGACAGATGAGAACAGACAAGGAAGGTTCCACTTCAGGTCTCTGTTTAGTTCTGTCGGTTTAAAAATAGCTAAAACAAAAGATTTCTTTGCCTCCTCTTCAGTGCAAACCCTAGGGCACCACCATACAGTGCCCCCCTCCTGCACTAACCAGGACAAGCATACAGAATTACAGGACTGCCCAATTCCAAGACCAGCTTAGGTGCTGAGACGACAACTGTAAAATTAATAAGCAACCATACCACTCTCTCTTTATCCTAAAGTGTTTTACTGCAATTTACACAAACTTCTCGTGAAGAGCCTGGTTCAGGTTTCACAGGAGGGCTAAGGGAAGGAAGACCACAGATCAAGGGTGCATTTCAAGATGGAGGGAGAGGGAAAGGAGCAGAGGCGAAAGGAGGTAAAAAGAATTAAGATGCTATTTATACATGTACCAACTCCCAGGACAAATGCCTATGTTATGTATTGCAAATATGTTCTAATTAAAAAAAAAAGAGTGCATTTCACCTGGGTACAGTGGCACATGTCTGTAATCCCAGTGCTCTGGGAGGCTGAGGCAGGAAGGCTGCAAGTTTGAGCCAAGCCTAGGCAACTTAGGGACTTGGTGAGACTGTCTCAAACTTAAAGGACATGCAGGGGTTGGGGGGATGGTGCAGACTTGGAATGTAGGGTACAAAGGCCCTGGGTTCAATCCCCAGTACAACCACCATCACCACCATCACCAACAAAGCATTTCACTTAAGTGCTGCTTCTAGTGGCTGCATCTTCCTGAAGCGAGCTCTTTATCTTAAAGCAGCAGCCTGGCTGGAATATAAAGAGTTAACGTAGAACCCTTGTTCTAGTCTGGCTCAGTTTCCATGGCAACAGATCAGGATAGTGAAATCTGAAACTGTGAAATCCCAAGGAGCCAGTTGGCTGCCAGCTCCATGTTTGGGGCTCATTGATCCCAGCGCCACCTGCTGTCTGAACATCACTAGTGCAGCTGACCTATATTCCAACTTGATTTGCTTGACACAGGTACCAGGACAGGGCAAGGTCCACTACGCCACCTGTTGATTGGGTGCAGTTCTCATTCCATTTGTCAATTAGACTTCACCTTCTCCCACTGCATCTTAGCCAGTTCCTAGACTAAGAAAACGTTGGAGGCCCAGGGAAAATGGGAAAGAAAGTGAAGGATACTCAGTGCCCCTTCATAGCATTATTGGAGCAAAGTTGGTGGCTCCTATACAACTGAGGTAAGGGGAAGGGAAATGCTTTCCAGAAAGTATAAAGAAAAGTCCCTGGGAGCAAGAGATATTAGAATAGCCCTTGTTGCTTGTTACTTACACAGGTGCTGAGCACTTTGACTCTTAACAGACTCAACAGCCCTGAAGAACCCTTCACTTGCAGAAGGTTCGAGGCCCTCAGGTTCAGCTCAGTACCATGAGCAACATATGCTGCGCGTGTTGCTGCATTTCTGCTGCCAATGGCTGGGGGTGGGGTGGGCAGGGAATCCGCAGCATGAAAGCAGACACAGGAAACAGAGGCCCAGTAATTGAGACCATATGTTTCAACAAAGACATGCTTCTGGTACTGAAAGAGAGATTCTGCTGAAGAAAGAAGCTGGCTAGCCTCCCACCCCTGTCCAAAGTTTAATCCAGTTATGACCTCATAGGCATGTGCAACTGTGCTCAGGTACCAGAGTTGTGGCCCTCAGTGAAATAAGGAGAAAACAAGGGTAAGCCACCTTGGGAGGAGAGTCAGGAAAACATTTTGAGGAAAAAACTCAAAAGATTTTGTGGAGAGAATGAGAACAGGCCATAGGAAGCTCTGGGCAGTCAGCAGAAAATAGTATGTGTTACAGCAATGCTAAAATCACTGGGGAGATAAGACATAGTGCAAGAAGTAGTAAAGGACATAAAAAGATTTCAGCATGGAAAATTGGAATATGCACACAATGCAAATGGGGTTAAAGTCCAGCATCAGGATCTTGGAGGCAGAAGCTGCCAAAAATGATTTCCCAAGAGTTAAGCTCAGACCTGAGCTCTTCTAGACTCTAGTCAGAGGAGCCATTCATAGGTTCCTGTCTCAACCCATCAGTCCTTCATCTGTACTTACCTGCATTCATGTCTATGAGTTGCTCTCTCTTCTGCTGCTTCTCTAGCCGCTCTTTCTCTGCCTTCTCCTTGGCTAGTTTTGCTCGCCGCATCTTTTCTTCTGTCTCCCGTCGCTTCTGGTTCTCCTTGACTGCTTGCTGGGGGGAGGAGGGAGAATATGTGTATACCCACTACCAACAAACAAGACCCCTGTGGAAAGTCCGTAGATAGCCCTTGCTCACCAAAAACATATTCCTAAAGTTGTGCAGATCCATGAAGAATTCTTCCACAGACAACTTCTTGGGATCAAATAGGAAGTACTCGCCTAGCTCCTTATAGAGTGTCTCCATGTTTGAGTGCATCATTCGCAGCTTATTATACAGTTCCTGTGCATCCTTCACAAAGCTGTGCAGCCAAAGAGTAAAGGAATAAGACCCTCTTTCCTAGCCCAGAGAATTAGTCAAAGATGCATATGGGCATGCACGATGTTCTTCAATATAGCACTATGCATTACAGCAAAAAACAGAAGCAGTAGGCTGGACGTGGTGGCGCACACCTATAATCCCAGCACTTGGGAGGCTGAGGCAGGAGGATTGCTGTGAGTTCAAGGCCAGCCTGGGCTACATAGTGAGTTCAAAGTCAGCCTGAACTACATAGTGAGACCCTGTCTCAAAAAAACAAACAAACAAAAAACAGAAGCAGTAAGTATCAAAAGGGGAATGGCAAACAACAAACTGTATTACACCTATAGAATAGGAGATAGCAATTCAAAAGGAGGCCGTTCAGCATATACGCTATGGAAACATTATGACTAAGGCAATCTGAGCATAAAGCAATATAGTTTTTGTTTAAAATAAATTCATTAGGTGTAAATTGGAAAGAAGTCTAGTGGCAGTGGTTACTTTTGCAAAAAGCCAAAGAAGGGTAATGTGTGTGTAATGGCAATGGGGACAGGGAAGGGATATGACACAGGCTTTTAGTTTATCTGCATGATTGGCTTTCACTTCCACAACAGTGAGGATGCTTTCAAGAACTATGTATTTAATGGAAAAACAGGGTTTGAAGAAGAGAAAGACTGAATACTGCCACACCTATCCTGTTGTTCCCTTAGGGGAAGTTTTTCTTCCCTTCCTAAGAAGCAACTCCCTCCTTTCAAGAAAGGATATAGTCATTTTTTCAACAAACTTGTCTTTTTCATCTGTGGCTGCAGGAAAATTCTGAACATCACGTTCCACATCAGAAATCTGTTTCTTCATCTGATCGAGGTTCTTTTGCAAGTTTTCTGCAGAAACTACAGGAAACACAAAAATGGACAGTAACAGCTTAATAGCAATTCTAGCCTCAAGACCCCCTAGCTTCATTCTTCATTCTACTTACACATTCTGGTACTAAATTATTTTAGTTCTCCTATGTACCATCCTCTAATCATTTCACACGTTTAGGTTTTCATTTTTACAGCAAGACTATAATTATTTGATAACTGAACTTCCAGCCTCCATAATACTAAGAACAGAAAACAGACTTCATTTAATCTGTCAAATCCCGTGAGACCTCAGTCTCATTTATTTTAGAGAACAGGGTTTTAGAGGAAGGAGACAAATGGAATTACAGAGGCAGGGCAGAAATCTGTCCTATTTCTACTGAATGCTTCGCCTAATTCTAGGATAGCCACATTTGATGTTCGTTAATCCAGTCTGCTTTTCTGAATCACAAAAACCATGGCCTGAAAACACCTGCCTTTCTAGTTGTTTTTTGGTGTCTGTGTTTTTCTAGGACAGGAAAGAGTACTTCCATTTCTATACACAGAGACCTCTTTTTAGCCTTACCTCCTCCCCTGTGGCTTAGAAACCATGACTAAACCCTTCCCCTTACTAGAGTCTGAATTGAAAATGATTTAAAATCTAGACTGTTGGTGGTACATGCCTGTAATCCCAGCACTCAAAAGGCTGAGGCAGGAGGATCGCTGCGAGTTCGAGGACAGCCTGAATTGCATAGTGAGACCCTGTCTTAAAAAAAAAAAACCTGGGCTGGGGATTTAGTCTAGTGCTTAGAGTGTTTGCCTCGCAAGCATGAGGCCCTCCTGAGTTTGATTCCCGGTACCAAAAAAAAAAAAAAAACCCCAAAAAACTCAAACAAGAACAAAAATCTAGATTGTGTCTTATTTCTTATTTCTGAAAGCTCTGGGGCTCAGAATCACCTTCACTCTTCGCCCTGACCTGCCTTACCTCGGCTGGCTTTCTCCACATGGGCAAGCTCATCTGGAAACTTGAGGACATCAGGATAGTCATTCTCACATAACTCAGCCAAGAAGTGCAACAACGTCATCTTCTGATCTGCGGACTTGGTGTCTCGAAGCTTGGGGCGAGGGGAGAAATCATTAGTCCCGACCTGCCCAGGACTGCCTCAGGCTAACACAGCTCACAGAGGCCTGGAAGCCTTCCCTCTTCAGGTGTCCTGCTCTAAGCTCTGTGCTCACCTTACAGAGGAAGCTGATATTGAAGCCAAAAGCCCCGGCATTCCTGGAGCCAGCATTCATATAGTTCCCAACAAGGAGGGTAATTTCTAGGAGGCTGGAGAAGCTCTCACTCTTTCGCACTTCCTCACAAGCAGCAGTGACAGACACAATTTCTGGCTTGATATTCTCCACTTGCTCACTGAACTGTAGCTTGAAGAGGATGGCATTGAGGCGAGGCCGCAGACGGGGCACCGTGCCCATCTAGTGGGAAAGACAAGCAGGTCCATTACAGCTAATAGGAATAAGTCAGAAAAGAATACTCTGGGAGGATCGGAATTTCAGAGCAGGGTGAAGAATGACAGACAAAGAGGGTCAATGGAATTTCTATCAACAGATGAAAACGAAGTGTGGCATTTATACAAAATGGCGTACTAGCCGGGCGTGGTGGCGCGCGCCTATAGTCCCAGCTACTCGGGGAGGCTGAGGTGGGAGGATCACTTGAGTCCAGGAGTTCTGGGCTGCAGTGCGCTATGCCGATCTGCACTAAGTTCAGCATCAATATGGTGACCTCCCGGGAGCGGGGGACCACCAGGTTGCCTAAGGAGGGGTGAACCGGCCCAGGTCGGAAATGGAGCAGGTCAAAATGGCGTACTACTTTGTTATAAAGAAGGATAAACCTGAGTCATCGGTAGGGAAATGAGGCACCCTGAGACCACAACGTTAAGTGAAATAAAACAGACACACAAGCTTAAATGCTGCATGATTTCTATTATAGGAGAAACCCAAAATATAAATAAAAGAGCAAAATAAAAGATTGATAATAGGAAACAAGGAGATAGATCTTTTGCAAATGGCAAGGGGACCAAGAGATGGAGGGAGGAGGGGAGAAGGGGATATAAAAAGAATTAAGATATATTATGGGTATGTACCAACTCTCCATGAAGAATATAATCATTATGTACTACAAACATGTACTAGTAAAAAGAAAAAGAAAGAAAGAAAGAAAGAGAGGTGCCAAACAGACAAGTGCAAGGTGCAAGTGTCCAGGCAGGTCTCTAGACGTAGAGGGAGCAGAGCAGCCAGAGACAAGCAGATACCACAGCCCCCACTCACCACCACACCAAACTGCTCCGACTCTGCCAGATCATCATACTCATCCTTCAGTTCAGAGAGCATTTTTAACTGCTCTGGCTCTGGCATCTGTTTAATGAGGTTCTGAAAGAGAGAAAGGGCATCCCTGGGTGAGGGAGGAGAAGCTGACAACTTGAGTCCAGGTGACTTTAACTCTCTTCTCAATCTCACACTCCGCCAAGGACTGCTTCAAAGGAAACAGGGCAGTGGTAGGTGGGAACAGTGAGTGGCCAGGACTTGGAGAAACAGGCTGAAATCACCTGACTACCAGAGAAATGGCAGTTTCCTGTTTTAAGTCAACAAGGCTAGAGGAGGCTCCTCCTCATCTAAGGAGGGAGGAGCAGAAGCCAGTGCGCAGCTATGAAGGACACTAACTCCTGTAGGTCAACCCTGCTCCTTACCTGGATCATAGACTCTGTCAGAACAGCTTCATTCACCTCCAGGATGACATTCTTAATCTCTTGATAGGGCATGCGGAAGGAACCCAAAAAGATGGCTGCCAAAAGAGGTAAGATATGTTCTTCTCAGTCTCTTTCCCCTTGCCAACCCATCCGACAAGTCTATGCTGGATATTCTTCCCAAGAAAGTACTTTGAAAGTCACTCTGCCTATACAGTTAAAACCCAAGCTCCAAACCTAGCATTTACACTTTCTCAATCCCACATTTATGTCCCACTGTTCCATGCACCACATTCCACAAACATCACAATTCCCTGCCTTTGTTCACACAGGAAGCCTTTGATCTCTGTGTACAGACTTTCACCCCACTTTCTTTTAGTTTCCCATTCCCAAGACTCTACCCTAAAGCTGCCACTGTCTTGACTTTCCCTTTCTCTTCTTTTCTTTTGTGGTGCTGGGGAATGAACCCAGGTTCTTGTGCATGCTAGGCAAGGGCTCTACCACTGAGCTACATCTCAGTACCACCTTTTTTTTTTTGAGATACGGTTTTGCTAAATTGCCCAGGCTGGTCCTGAACTTGTGATCCCCCTGCCTCAGCCTCCCAAACAGTTGGGATTACAGGTATGTGCCACCATGCCTGGCTAACCTGTTCTGATTTTAAGTTGCCATGACCCATTTCCTAACAAACATACCCTATCCTTAAAGTTCTCTTATTTTCTAATCTCTGAGTCTTCAACTTTATCAGGAGCTCTCTCCAGTCTCCTAATCAATCGTTCTATTTTCTGTATGTCAGTTTCATCCAGCTGTCTTCTATTTCACAGAGACCCTATAGTCCTATCGCTTCACTTGCTCTATACTATTACTCCCTTTGCTGTCACTAGTGCCACTACTATTATTTTCTTACTGCCTGCTCCTTCCAGTTGTGGCTAACCCACTATTTAATTTCTCTGCTCTTACACTGGGCTGATGCACATCACAGTCTATGCATTTGCAGCAACATGAACGATAGCTGGGGCCTTGGCTACTTAGTAATCCCTTTCCGTGTTTCCCTAATTCCATTCTCTCCCACCTATCTTGGTAGCTTCTTCAAATATAACCATTCTCCCAACTGTCCCACTACTTCCTTTGTTTTAAAAAGACCTTACTCTTTTCCTGAGGAAAAACTGAAGATACCAGTCAAATTATGTGGCCAGCTTTCTCACCTGCCACTTAAAAGCTGAGCACTGGGGGAATCTCAACTATAGACCAGAAAAGGTTTAGGAAGGACTACTCTGGAATCACCTAGAAGAAAAGTGTGTCAGCACTCCTGTAAGCTATCAGTATGTACTCATATACATGTATATATATGTACGTGCATGTGTATGTACCCACTCCTTCCTTCCTCATGTTTCAACATAAAGAGGTGGCCCTAATGCTCTTTTCCTTTAGCATATACACATAGTAAAGTCTCCTATCTCAAAACAAGCCAAGCATGGTGGCACACACCTACAATCCCAGCACTGTGAGAGGCTGGCATGTGAGGAGTTAAAGTTTGAACCAAGCCAGGGCAACTTAGTGACTTACCAAGACCCTGTTTCAAAATTCAAAGGCTGAGGATAAAGCTCAGTGCAGAGACCCTGGGTTCAATCCCCAGTACCATAAAAAGTAAAAAGAAAACCTTCTTGATCCAATGTTCTCTCTCATTACCTGTTTCACTTCATAGCATTCTGAAAACAGTCTATTTTCTCTCACTTTCACGATTTTCATTTATTCTGTCCCCACAAAACTAATGAAAACATGGCATCTACTGAGTGCATGTACTCTATGTAAGATTCCACCCTGCCACCTCTCACTCACACTGCCACCACACCTCCTTAAAAAGGAAAATCTGTTCTTGGGGCATTTGTCTATTTCAGTAAATAGTACCATTTTCCACAGAGTGATCTAAACTCAGTAAATATCTCCCTTATGCCCTCAGCCAGTCACTAATCCTATCTTCCTATTACTCCGTGCCTACCTTTTCATTCTCACTGTCTTGGCTTCTACCCTGATCACCTCTCACCCAGTTTAAAAGCAGTAACATAACTTGTGGTTCTGCTTAGTCTTTCCTTACTGAGCACCCAGCGTGAAAACCACTCAGAAGGCATGGGGCTGTAACACTTATTTTCCTGATTTAAATCCCTTCAATAACTTCTAAAGCTTCACTCAAGCTATCCTCAACTATTTGCAGTTCTGGAACTGCACAATACTATCTCGGCTTCTGTGCTTTCATATGGGCTAATCTCTCTCACCTGTCATTTAATTCTTTCTGAACAGTTCTTTCTAGTCAGTTTAAGAAAGTACCTCCCTGAGAATTCTCTCTAGGATTTCCCCCTCCAAAACTCTTCCCAATTGATTTGGACTTTCATAAGCATTCCAGCATGCCTCTAGTCAGAGCACTTATCAATCTGTGTTGTTGTTCTTCTTATTATTTGCCTTTATCTCTGTCAAACACATGGTTCAAGAGGACAGGGACCATGTCTGACTCAGCTTTGTATCCTAAATGCATATGAGGCACTTAATCATTGTTGACTTACTAAGTTTCATCTTCCAGACCATCTTACTATAAACTAATCTCAATTTTCTTTAATTCTTTTTTCCCTATCAATATCACTCCACCATATGTACAACATCTACTAGATCCCTATCAACATCACTGTACTAGATGTACTATAATAACATACCCCATTATAGTCTTGCTCACTGCTTTCATTACATCACTGAATCACTTATGGGTATGTGTACTTATTAGTGTGTCATTGGCCAAATCACAACATTTGAACTTTAGAGTTCTCATTTGGAAAAATAAGGAAAATAACTACATCACAAGATTACGAATGAGTTTTACAGAATATGTACCCTTTCATTTCTGGAACACATGCTTAGTACATGCCTACTAGAGTTTGCCACGTATTAGACTATCAAGTATTTGTTGAATAGAAATTTAAGTTGTATTACTCAGAATAAAGTATGTGGATCAACAGTTGAAATGAATGACAACAAAAATTAACAGTCATTTTGACCATCAATAAAGTATTACCTATATCAAATTTGCAGAGGAATTTCTGATCTGAAAATCTTCTGCCAATCAGAGTTCTGAGTATAGGTAGTAAGTTCAGAACAAAACTCTCTGGGATTATTGATCCTACTCAGAATGCAAGATTTACCTCATTCTTTCTAAATTACAAAGTAATTTTAGATGTAATTGAAGCCAAAATAATACTTGCATTAGTTATCAGAAAATGAGATAGAAAAGAAATGTACTGAAGCTAGAACACTTTTCTGTCAATGCAATGGAAAGAGAAAAAGGCTTTGAAATAAGAAAGTCTAAGGTTCAAATCCAAGACAAGTCTTCTACTAGCTCTATGACTGAGAAATTCCTAACAGTCTTGGCCTGTTTCCTTGCCATAAAACTAGATTCTTACCAATCCTGTAAGGAAACCAAAGGGATTAAACACAATATTGGAAATTCACTATGTAATGCCTGGCACAGAGCAAAAATTCAACAAATGGAAGCTAAAGTCAACAGAATTAAATTCTTAAGAAGAATTCCTTCACATTTCAAATAGTTAGGATTATAGAATTACTCACAGAGATTCTGGGCAGTCTTTGAATCCAACACCTTCAATTCTTTAACTTTTTTCTTTTGCACAGATTTCTTTTCTTCTCCACCTTCCTGATCCTTCTTGGCTAGTGAAGGAAAGATCAGAAAAATGAGTTAAGAAGAAGCCACCTCTGTTCCTTACTGAACTAATAGTCAGCTTAGAATGGGCCTTCACCTTCTCTCTATATTATGTTTCCCCATTGTATTCTTTTAACACCAATTTCTCTTTAGCTACATTTCTATTGTTGATCACTCCCCACTACAATAAATGTCATTTAAGTATTTTTAATAGTTATCAATAAGAGCTTCCCACCTATATCCTATCTACTTGCAAGGATCAGCAAACTATCTAAAACTGTTTACAAAAACAGCCTATGGGAGGTTGGGGATTCAGGTCAGTGGTAGAGCGCTTGCCTAGCAAGCACAAGGCCCTGAGTTCAATCCCCCAAAAAAGAAAGAAAAAAAGAAACAGCCTATGAAGAGTAGCTTGCCAACCCCTGTACTTTCCCTTTAAAATTTTTCTTCATTTCTCCAACTACCTATGGCTTTTCTCCTTAATATGATGCTTCTTTATAGCACTTCCTCTCACTGACATTACATAATGTTCTCATCTCTACAAGACAAGGGCTTTGTTATTCATCTTTGTAAATCCCATGGCATAAAAATGTATTCCTAGTAGGATCTTACTGTTTAAGTATCACAGTGGTGAACATACAGAAGGTGTAGATAGGTTTCTTTACTTCTACACTCCTCTTAAACTCTCCAAAGCCAATACAGTTATTTTTTCACATAAAGTTTTTCCCAGATAAATGTACTTACTTTCTGTTTCGATAAACTAATTTTTTATGTTATTTGTTATCTATATCAGTAATTATATAGCACTTCATATGCATCATTTTGATCTTTTTAAAGCTGTTACTTTCTATGTATGGATACTTTCTCATCTCACCTAGACTTCGAAATTCAAGGCCATGGGAAAAACGATATTTTATTATATCACTACCTCAGCAGTTAACATAACAGTATTCACTAAAATTAGTTGATACTAGCTCTTGAGGAGGGTTAAGCAGTACACAGGAAAGGAAAAAAGAACTGTTCTAAACAGATATAAGCATAAAATATGTTGTCCTATATTATAACTTGGTATCAACGTTTTAGTAAGCCATATGGGAATAGTTCTGAAGGCAAAGTCAAAAAACTGACAAAGCTAATTGTGCCTGAGGTAATTGATTTTTACAGCGGAAGGAAAACTTGTGAACACAAACACTTTCATACCGTAAGAAAAGTATTACCTGGTTCAAATAAAAAACGAAACAAAACAAAACAAAAAAAACCCTAAAATTTCCAAAAAGTTAAATGACAATCATCCCTTTGGCCCAGGACCCCAATTAGAGGACGAAAAATGCTAAATACATAAAGATTAGTAATTATTGAGTACTTGTATGTCCCAGGCTATTTTGGGTGATGAAAATAAAACAACTGAAAAAATCCAGAAAAGAAGGAATCTGCCTTCATTCTAATAAAGAAAAATAGACTAAACCAGTTAAAGATATGTCAGATGATACTAAGTGCTATGAAAAAATCAAGTAGGGAAGAAAATGAGGATTTGATGGGGTAATGGATTACAGCTTTGGGGGGTGGTCAAGGATGGCCTTTCTGAGATGACATTTGAGTTATTTCAGAAGGTGAGAGAGAATATCTGGAGTGGGTGCAGAAGCATTTCAGGCAGGGGACAACAACTGCAAAGGTTGACATAGGGGCATGCTTGTTGTGCTGAAGAAAAAGCAAATGGCCACTGTGGCTAGAGTAAATTGAGTAAGAGAAGAGCAGAAGATGAAGCCAGGTAAGACAGATCATACAAAAAATGAAATTATCGTTTGATAAAAATGGAGGGGTTAGGGATTTGGCCCAGTGGTAGAGTGCTGGCCTAGCAAGCACAAGGCCCTGAGTTTGACCCCCCCGGCACCACCCCCGCAAAAGAGGAAATTTAAGACATTCAGATTATATCACAAAAACTTAGAAGCAGAGGAGAAAAGAAAGCAAATTTCTCATTTAGTATAGAAAAGATATACCCCTTCATCACTGATATTAAAAAATAGTAAACCAGATTCAGTTCAGTTTTATTTGCTTGCAAATAAAAAGGTACAGATACAAGAAAAGAAGGAATGAAACTGGCATTTTTGCAGAATATATGCCTACATGTAGCAATTCAATACAATCCAATGAAAAACTACTAGAAGTAATAATACAATAAATTCTGACAGATAAAACACAAACATGGACTTCCAGTTTCACTGAAATGGAGCAGCTGCACAAAGAGGAATACTTAAGACAATCCTACTTTAAAAGCAAGAAACCCAAATAGCCACAATCAAAAAATACCAAACAACAACAAACCCCCCCCCAAACCCTCTCCATGACACATTATAATTAAAATCCCAGCATTCTAACACAAGAATGGAATCTTAAAAGTGCTTAGAGAAAAGCAATGAGTCACTTACAAAGGAAAACTCATTGAAGTTATTACAGCAGACTTCTCAACACAAACCTTAAAAGCCAGGAAAGCCTGGAGTGAAGTGTTACAAGTCCTAAAAAAAAAACAATTTCCAACCCAGGATGGTGACATATCCTGCAAAACTATCTTTCAAAACTGACAGAGAAACAAGATACTTTCATGATTTAAAAAAAAAAAAAAAAAAGCACATTAAGGAATTCACAACTGGAGCGATTCACTTACGAATTCTCCCTACTCGTTTTGAGTAGATGTCTGTCATCTCTCTTTTCCTCCTTTCTCATCTTCAAATAAACTGCCTTCTTTTATTTTAAAAAGAAAAAAAAAAAAAGAAAGAAAAGAAAAGAAATTCATGACTACCAAACCAGCACTCCAAAGAATTCTCAATATCCTAGAAAGAGACAATGAAGGTAACAATGACATAAAGTCTAACAGAATGAATATACCAGGTAGGGTGGGCAGTTAAGTAGAAGAAAAATAGGGAATCAGCAACAAGAAAATAAGGCAAGGACAGAAATAAGTCAATACCTATCAGTAATAATTCTTAATGTGAATGGTCTCAGTTCCCTAATCAAAAGAGAGACTGGCACAATTGATCAAGAAACAAAATCCAACAGTATGCTGTATTTAAGAAACATACTTAACCCCAAAAGAAACTCACAGATTAAAAATCAAAGGGTGGAAAACAATATTTTATTCAATGAGAACTCAAAAAAAAAAGAAAACCAAAAAAAAGAGCAGCTATTTTATATTCAGACAAAGCAGACCTCAAGCCAAAACTTATCAAAAGAGGCAAACGTCACTACATACCGGTTAAGAGAACAATCCTACAGGAAGAGATACATATATACACCAAACAAGAGCACATCCAACTTCATAAAACAAGTATTACAAGATATATAAATTACTATATATATAAATTATAGTGGGGGACCTCAATATCCCACCATCACAAATAGATCAACTATACAAAAAAAAAAAAAAGAAATAATCAGAGTAGAATGCAACCTTTGAATAAATAAACTTAATAGATATCTATAGTTCGCTACCCAACAACAGAATGCACTTTTTTTTCAGCAGCACACAGAACTTTCTCCAAAATAGACCACATACTAGCCAATAAAGCAAGCTTACGGGAACACAAGAGAATTGAAATCATACTATGCATATTATCAGACCATAGTACAGTAAGGAAATTAACAATAAAAGAAAACACAGAAATTATGCAAATGTACAAGAACTAAACAATATACTCAGCTAAACAATGGGTTACAAAAGAAATCCAGGAAGAAATAAGACAGTTTCTATAACTAAATGACAATGCCAGTACAACATACCAGAACTTATGGGATATAATGAACGCAGTCCTAAGAAGGAAGTTTACAGCTGTGAATGCCCACATCACAAAAACAGAGTTAGCTCAAATAACCTAATGATGCACCTTATGGTCCTAGAAAACAAGAACAATCCAAACCCAAAGCTAGTGCAGGGCAAGAAATTATAAAAATCTGAGTAGAAATCAATGAAATTGAGACCAAAAAACCAAACCAAACCAAACCAAACCAAAACACCCCAAGGAATTAATGAATTGAAGAGTCAGTTCTTTGGAAAAATAAACAAAGGAGACAAACACTTAGCCAATCTACTACCAAATGGAAAGATCCCAATCCATGCAATCAGAAATGAAAAAAAAGCTGGGCGTGCTAGCGCACACCTTTAATCCCAGCACCTTGGAGGCTGGGGCAGGAGGATCACTGTGAGTTCAAGGCCAGCCTTGTCA